>JAHIAM010003068.1:0-55464 GCA_021605205.1 Aegilops longissima
GGGTGCCCCTGCCCCGTATATAAAGGAGGGAGGGAGGAGGCCGGCCCTAGGAGGCGCGCCATGGGAGTCCTACTCCCACAGGGGTAGGATTCCCCTTTCCTAATCCAACTAGGAGTCCTTCCATGTATTAGGAGTAGGAGACAAGGAAGGGAAGAGAGAGAAGGGAAGGAGCGAGGGGTGCGGCCCCTCCCCTAGTCAATTCGGACTAGGCCATGGGGGTCTGCGGCCTGCCCTAGGCAGCCCTCTCTCTTTCCCGCAGGGCCCAATAAGGCCCAATACTTCTCCCGGCGAATTCCCGTAACTCTCGGTACTCGAAAATACCGAATCATTGGAACCTTTCCGAACTCGAATATAGTCGTCAATATATCGATCTTTCGTCTCGACCATTTGAGACTCCTCGTCATGTCCCGATCTCATCGGGACTCGAACTCCTTGGTACATCAAAACTCATAAACTCATAATATAAGCATCGCCGAAACCTTAGCGTGCGGACCCTACGGGTTCGAGAACTATGTAGACATGACCTAGAACTATTCTTGGTCAATAACCAATAGCGGAACCTGGATGCTCATATTGGCTCCTACATATTCTCTGAAGATCTTTATCGGTCAAACCGCATAACAACATCGTTGTTCCTTTGTCATCGGTATGTTACTTGCCGAGATTGATCGTCGGTATCCAATACCTAGTTCAATCTCGTTGCCGGCAAGTCTCTTTACTCGTTCGTAATGCATCATTCCGTAACTAACTCATTAGTTACATTGCTTGCAAGGCTTATAGTGATGTGCATTACCGAGAGGGCCAGAGATACCTCTCAGGCAATCGGAGTGACAAAACCTAATCTCGAAATCGCCAACCCAACATGTACCTTTGGAGACACCTGTAGTACTCCTTTATAATCACCCGATTCGTTGTGACGTTTGGTAGCACCAAAGTGTTCCTCGGTAAGCAGGGTTGCATAATCTCATAGTTACATGAACATGTATAAGTCATGAAGAAAGCAATAGCAATATACTAAGCGATCAAGTGCTAGGCTAACGGAATGGGTCATGTCAATCACATCATTCTCCTAATGATGTGATCCCATTAATCAAATAACAACACATGTCTATGGTTAGGAAACATAACCATCTTTGATTAATGAGCTAGTCAAGTAGAGGCATACTAGTGACTATATGTTTGTCTATGTATTCACACATGTATTATGTTTCGGTTAATACAATTCTAGCATGAATAATAAACATTTATCATGAAATAAGGAAATAAATAATAACTTTATTATTGCCTCTAGGGCATATTTCCTTGATCTCCCACTTGCACTAGAGTCAATAATCTAGTTCACATCATCATGTGATTCAACACTAATATTCACATCGTATGTGATTAACACCCATAGTTCACATCGTCATGTGACCAACACCCAAAGGGTTTACTAGAGTCAATAATCTAGTTCACATCGCTATGTGATTAACACCAAGAGTACTAAGGTATGATCATGTTTTGCTCGTGAGAGAAGCTTAGTCAGCAGATGCATCACATTGAGCCGTATGTATTTTACAAATATTCTATGTCTACAATGCTCTGCGGAGCTACTCTAGCTAATTGCTCCACTTTCAATATGTATCCAGATTGAGACTTAGAGTCATCTGGATCAGTGTAAAAAGCTTGCATCGATGTAACTCTTTCTGACGGGCTCTTTTATCACCTCCATAATCGAAATATTTCCTTAGTCCTCACTAAGGATGTTCTTGACCAATGTCCGATGATCTACTCCTAGATCACTATTGTACTCCTTGCCAAATTGAGCAAGGTATACAATAAGTGCTGGTACATAGCATGGCATACTTTATAGAACCTATGGTGATGCATAGGGAATGACTTTCATTCTCTTTTCTATTTTCTGCGTGGTGGGTTTGAGTCTTACTCAATTTCACACCTTTACAACACGAGGCAAGAACTATTTCTTTATTTGTTCCATTTGAACTATTTCAAAATCTTGACAAGGTATGTACTTATTGAAAAACTTATCAAGCGTCTTGATCTATCTTAATAGATCTTGATGCTCAATATGTAACAACTTCACGAGGTCCTTCTTTGAAAACTCCTTTCAAATACTCCTTTATGCTTTAGAATAATTCTACATTATTTCCGATCAACAATATGTCATTCACATATACTTATCGAAATCTTTGTAGTGCTCCCACTCACTTTCTTGTAAATCTGAGGCTTCTCCAAAGTCATATAAAACCATATCTTTGATCAAATCATCAAGCATATATTCCAACTCGAGATGCTTGCACGGTCCATAGATGGATTCTTGAAGCTTGCACATTTTGTTAGCTCCTTTAGGATTGACAAAACCTTACGGTTGCATCATATACAACTCTTCTTTAATAAATCCATTAAAGAATGCAGTTTTGACATCCATTTGCAGATTTCATAAAATGTGGCAATTGCTAACATGATTCGGACAGACTTAAGCATTATTACAGTGAGAAAATCTCATTGTATTCAACACCTTGAACTTGTCGAAAACCTTTTGCAACAAGTCGAGCTTTGTAGATAGTAACACTACTATCGATTGTCCGTCTTCCTCTTGAAGATCCATTTATTTAACATGGCTTGCTGATCATCGAGCAAGTCAATCAAAGTCCATACTTTGTTCTCATACATGGATCCTATCTCAGATTTCATGGCCTCAAGCCATTTCGGCGAATCTGGGCTCATCATCGCTTCCTCATAGTCCGTAGGTTCATCATGGTCTAGTAACATGACTTCCGAACATGATTACCGTACCACTACAGTGCGGATCTTACTCTGGAAGACCTCACGAGGTTTGGTAACAACTTGATCTGAAGTTTCATGATCATCATCATTAACTTCCTCACTAATTGGTGTAGGAATCACTGGAACTGATTTACGTGATGAACTACTTTCCAATAAGGGAGAAGGTACAATTACCTCATCAAGTTCTACTTTCCTCCCACTCACTTCTTTGAGAGAAATTTCTTCTCTAGAAAGGATCCATCTTAACAACGAAAAACTTGCCTTGGATCTGTGATAGAAGGTGTACCCAATAGTTACCTTTGGGTATTCTATGAAGCAGCACTTCTCGATTTGGGTTCGAGCTTATCGGTGAAAACTTTTCACATAAGCATCACAACTCAAACTTTAAGAAAGCGATAGCTTAGGTTCTTTGTTAAACCATAGTTCATACGGTGTCGTCTCAGCGGTTTAGATGGTGCCCCATTAAGCGTGAATGCAGCTGTCTCTAATGCATAACCCCAAAATGATAATGGTAAATCGGTAAGAGACATCATAGATCGCACCATATCAAAATAAAATGCTGATTCTGACGTTCGGACACACCATAACGTTGTGGTGTTCCGGTGGCGTGAGCTGTGAAACTATTCCACTTTGTTTTAATTGAAGACCAAACTTCGTAACTCAAAATTCATCTCACGATCGGATCGCATAAACTTTATTTTCTTGTTACGATGATTTTCTACTTCACTCTGAAATTCTTTGAACTTTTCAACTATTTAGGACTTATGTTTCATCAAGAAGATATACCCATATCTGCTCAAATCATCTTGTGAAGGTGAGAAAATACGATATCCATACGAGCTTCAACATTCATTGGACCACATACATCGGTATGTATGATTTCCAACAAATCATTGCTCTCTCCATTGTTCCGGAGAGCGGTGTTTTAGTCATCTTGCCTATGAGGCACGGTTACATAAGCATCAAGTGATTCATAATCAAGTGATTCCAAAATCCATCGATATGGAGTTTCTTCATGCGCTTTACACCGATATGACCTAAGCGGCCTTGCCACAAATAAGTTGCACTATCATTATTAACTTTGCATCTTTTGGCCAATATTATGAATATGTGTATTACTACTATCGAGATTTAATAAAATAGACCATTTTCAAGGGTGCATGACCATAAAAGATATTATTCATATAAATAGAACAACCATTATTCTCTGATTTAAATGAATAACGTCTGCATAAACAAGATCAAATATATGTTCATGCTCAGCAAGCACCAAATAACATTTATTTAGGTCTAAAACTAATCCCGAAAGTATAGGGAGTGTGCGATGATGATCATATCAATCTTGGAACTACTTCCAACACTCATCGTCACTTCCCCTTCAACTAGTCTCTGTTTGATACGTAACTCTGTTTGAGTTACTAATCTTAACAACCGAACAAGTATCAAATACTCGGGGCTACTATAAACACTAGTAAGGCACACATCAATAACTTGTATATCAAATATACCCTTGTTCACTTTGCCATCCTTCTTATCCACCAAATATTGAGGGCATTTCGCTTCGGTGACCATTTCCTTTGCAGTTATAAGCACTCGGTTTCAGGCTTTGGTCCAGCTTTGGGCTTCTTGCGGGGTGACAACTTACTTGTCTTTCTACTTGAAGTTCCCTTCTTTCCTTTGCCCTTTTCTTGAAACTAGTGGTCTTGTCAATCATCAACACTTGATGCTCTTTCTTGATTTCTACCTTCGTCGATTTCAGCATCACGAAGAGCTTTGGGATTACTTTTGTCATCCCTTGCATATTATAGTTCATCACGAAGTTCTACTAACTTGGTGATGGTGACTAGAAAATTCATCAATCACTATCTTATGGAAGATTAACTCCCACTTGATTCAAGCGATTGAAGTACCGGACAATCTGAGCACATGCTCACTAGTTGGCGATTCTCCTCCATCTTTTAGCTATAGAACTTGTTGGAACTTCATATCTCTCAACTCGGGTATTTGCTTGAAATATTAACTTCAACTCTGGAACATCTCATATGGTCCATGGCGTTCAACGTCTTTGAAGTCGATTCTAAGCCGTTAAGTATGGTGCACTAAACTATCAAGTAGTCATCATATTGAGCTAGCCAAACGTTCATAACGTCGCATTTGCTCCTGCAATAGGTCTATCACCTAGCGGTGCATTAAGGACATAATTCTTACGTGCAGCAATGAGGATAAACCTCGGATCACGGATCCAATCGCATCATTGCTACTAACATTTTTCAATACAATTTTCTCTAGGAACACATATAAAAAACATAGGGAAGCAACAAGCGAGCTATTGATCTACAACATAATTTGAAAAATACTACGGGACTAAGTTCATGATAAATTAAAGTTCAATTAATCATATTACTTAGAACTCCCACTTAGATGACATCTCTCTAGTCATCTAAGTGATTCGTGATCCAAATCAACTAAACCATGACCGATCATCACGTGAGATGGAGTAGTTTCAATGGTGAACATCACTATGTTGATCATATCTACTATATGATTCACGCTCGACCTTCGGTCTCCGTGTTCGAGGCCATATCTGCATATGCTAGGCTCGTCAAGTTTAACTTTGAGTATTCTGCGTGTGCAAAACTGGCTTGCACCGTTGTAGATGGACGTAGAGCTTATCACCCGATCATCACGTGGTGTGCAGGCACGAAGAACTTTGCAGCGGTGCATACTCGGGAGAACACTTCTTGATAATTTTAGTGAGAGATCATCTTAAAATGCTACCGTCATTCAAAGCAAGATAAGATGCATAAAGGATAAACATCACATGCAATCAATATAAGTGATATGATATGGCCATCATCATCTTGTGCTTGTGATCTCCATCTCGAAGCACCGTCGTGATCACCATCGTCACCGGTAGCGACACCTTGATCTCCATCGTAGCATCGTTGTCGTCTTGCCAACTATTGCTTCTCGACTATCGCTACGCTTAGTGATAAAGTAAAGCAATTACATGGCGTTGCATTTCATACAATAAGCGACAACCAAATGGCTCCTGCCGATTGCCGATAACTTCGGTTACAAAACATGATCATCTCATACAATAAAATATAGCATCACGTCTTGACCATATCACATCACAACATGCCTGCAAAAACAAGTTAGGCGTCCTCTACTTTGTTGTTGCAAGTTTTACGTGGCTGCTACGGGCTGAGCAAGAACCGTTCTTACCTCGCATCAAAACCACAATGATAGTTTGTCAAGTTGGTGCTGTTTTAACCTTCGCAAGGACGGGCGTAGCCACTCAGTTCAACTAAAGTGAGAGAGCGACACCCGCGGTCACCTTTAAGCAGCGAGTGCTCGGCGGTGAAACCAGTCTCGCGTAAGCGTCTGGCGTAATGTCGGTCGGGCGCTTCATCTCACAATACCGCCGAACAAAGTATGACATCTGGTAAGCGGTATGACTTATATCGCCCACAACTCACTTGTGTTCTACTCGTGCATATGACATCAGCGCATAAAACCTGGCTCGGATGCCCTTGTTGGGAGCGTAGTAATTTCAAAAATTTCCTCGCACCGCAAGATCATGGTGATGGCATAGCAGCGAGAGGAGAATGTATGTCACGTTCCCTCGTAGGCCGTGGCGGGCGTTATAACAAGCGGTTGATGTAGTCGTGCGTCTTCACGATCCGACCGATCCAAGTACGAGCATACGGCACCTCCGAGTTCAGCACATGTTCAGCTCGATGGCGATCCCGGGCTCCGATCCAGCAAAGCGTCGGGGATGAGTTCCGTCGACACTACGGCATGGTGGCGATGATGATGCTCCACCGGCGAGGGGCTTCGCCTAAGCTCATGACGATATGACCGAAGTGGAATATGGTGGAGGGGCACCGCACGGCTAAGAGCGATCCGTAGATCAACTTGTGTGTCCATGGGGTGCCCCCTGCCCGTATATAAAGGAGGAGGGAGGAGGAGGCCGGCCCTAGGAGGGGCGCCATGGGAGTCCTACTCACAGGGGTAGGATTCCCCCCTAGTCAACTAGGAGTCCTTCCATGTATTAGGAGTAGGAGACAAGGAAGGGAAGAGAGAAGGGAAGGAGCAGGGGTGCGGCCTCCCTAGTCAATTCGGACTAGGCCAGGGAAGTGTGCGGCCTGCCTAGGCAGCCCCTCTCTCTTTCCTTGAGGCCCTAATAAGGCCCAATACTTCTCCCCGCGAATTCCGTAACTCTCGGTACTCGAAAAATACCGAATCATTGGAACCTTTCCGAACTCGAATATAGTCGTCCAATATATTGATCTTTCGTCTCGACCATTTGAGACTCCTCGTCATGTCCCGATCTCATCGGGACTCGAACTCCTTGGTACATCAAAACTCATAAACTTATAATATAAGCATCATGAAACCTTAGCGTCACGGACCCTACGGGTTCGAGAACTATGTAGACATGACCTAGAACTATTCTTGGTCAATAACCAATAGTGGAACCTGGATGCTCATATTGGCTCCTACATATTCTCGAAGATCTTTATCGGTCAAACCGCATAACAACATCGTTGTTCCCTTTGTCATCGGTATGTTACTTGCAGAGATTGATCGTCGGTATCAATACCTAGTTCAATCTCGTTACCGGCAAGTCTCTTTACTCGTTCGTAATGCATCATTCGTAACTAACTCATTAGTTACATTGCTTGCAAGGCTTATAGTGATGTGCATTACCGAGAGGGCCAGAGATACCTCTCCAGACAATCGGAGTGACAAAACCTAATCTCGAAATCGCCAACCCAACATGTACCTTTGGAGACACTGTAGTACTCCTTTATAATCACCCGATTCGTTGTGACGTTTGGTAGCACCAAAGTGTTCCTCGATAAGCAGGAGTTGCATAATCTCATAGTTACATGAACATGTATAAGTCATGAAGAAAGCAATAGCAATATACTAAGCGATCAAGTGCTAGGCTAGCGGAATGGGTCATGTCAATCACATCATTCTCCTAATGATGTGATCCCATTAATCAAATAACAACACATGTCTATGGTTAGGAAACATAACCATCTTTGATTAATGAGCTAGTCAAGTAGAGGCATACTAGTGACTATATGTTTGTCTATGTATTCACACATGTATTGTGTTTCGGTTAATACAATTCTAGCATGAATAATAAACATTTATCATGAAATAAGGAAATAAATAATAACTTTATTATTGCCTCTAGGGCATATTTCCTTGATTAATACCTGCAGCGATGTTTTCGTTGTTGTTGAGGAGGAAAAAATTAATATCTGGGGTAAACATCGAAAAACTCTCGGTGCTCACACCTCAAAAACACAAATCTTGCTCGAGCTGCTTGGTCCCGGTGTCGGCCGCTTCTTGTGCAATTCTCGTTTATTGACTACATAGGTTGACAATGGTGTGGGGCTAATTTTTTAAAATAATACATTTTTTATTAATTTGCACAAATATTACAGCGGAAAAATTATTTTCAAAACTAATACACCGTCGGCCCAGGTGGCGGTAGCTCTAATCGACCCTTGACAAGCCGAGTGGCTGCGATCGGCCACTAGCAATGACAATTTGGCTGCTTAGCGCGTGTCGGCCTCGCATTGGGCAGACCCACGTCGCGAGGGAGAGGAGGCTGTGGTGTGGGCGCACCTGTCGACTGCAGCGGGCGATCGGCTTCTGCTGGCCCGACAGTGTCTTGACCCCACCTACCTGTGTGTGGCCCGGCTCCTGGGCGCCCATGCCCTTATCCTCATTGCTGCTGCTGCTCTTCTTCTGTTCTTCTTCTTTCTTACTTTCTCCTCTCTGTAAAAAAAAGCCCAATTTCTACACCTAAATGAGCGGTATTTTGCGGTTTTGGCACCGTGAATGGATTCAACAGTTAGGGCAGCCAAAAAAGGTGTCGATCTCTTGATGGGGTAGCTTCGTGGTGGTTGTGGTGAGCATTTTGGTGGAGGTGGTGGTGGTGAAGTTGGGGCATTGTGATGGAGGTGAAGCTAAATGTCGTTCGTCGTTAAATGCGTTGGAGGCGGAGCACGGCGGATTCGTTGGCCGCCGTTAAATCGTTCTTCATTCATGCGCTTCAAGGGTATATTTCAGCAAACATTTTATTTTTAAGTAGGTGCTCCGGTAGTATTTGTTAATATGTTTCGATGTGAAATAAATTAGGTGTGCGATTATTGTTATTTGCCCCGTAGTATACTTAAATATATTTAGATGTCAACTAATTATTTGTGTAAAAATGTGTAGTTGCTCCGGTGATATTCCGTACTATATGTGCATGTGAAGTATTTAGGAATTGTCGGTATTTGGAGTAGCTCTGGTAAAATCCGTATTTATTAGTGTCGATTATTTGGAGTAGCTCTGGTAAAATCCGTAATATATTTGGAGTAGCTCGGTAAAATCCGTAATATAGTTGTAGTTGTAGGCAGTCAAATATTAAAATCTATAAATATTTGTAGTTGCTCCGGCAAATATTTGTAATATACTTATAGGTGTGTGAATTGTATTAGTTCTTGTAGTAAATATTCTGTAATATATATATAAACATGTCTAATATTTGTTAGTGAATTGTATTTACGTTGTTGAAAAAAAATAGGTGAGTCGAGATGTACGATGTAGTGAAGTTCAGATTTTACTACGGTCTGGTACTGTCCAAACAACTAAGATGGGAGCAGATCTGGTGAATTTACTCACATAGAGGTGCCAATGGGCACCTCAAACATGGTCGATTAGTTAGTTGAAAGAATGGATTGCGGCAAGTTTAGGTCTTGATCTTTGAAACACACACCGTCGGTGTTCATGCATTATGGACACGGTCAAGTACAATAATTTACTTTTATTTGAGGCCGATAGAGCAAGACTCCGATTGGGTGCGGTGGTTACAAGGTTGTGAGCGAAGGGATGCAATCCTATTGCTTTAGTGCTTCCGTTGTGAAGGAGGTCGGTGCACATGAAGGCGAGGGTAGCTCGATCCTGGTCATAGCAGTGTAGGGAGGCGATTATCTATGTCAAATCTTTGGAGATGATGGTTCTGAACAAGAACGAGCGATTAGGTTGAAGGAGGAAATGTTTATGGTTACGAACAAGGACGGAGCGGTCGGTAGAAGGAGGAAATGCCGATGGTGATTACAATGGCGAGGTGAATGACGGAGGTAGATGGGCACATACGGGACATGATGGAAGAAGAAGACACCGATGTTGAAAGGGGTCATGCCGATGATTACGGCCGAGTCGGATGAAGAAGAAAATGAAGTGGAGGTCCCGAATCACGCATCGTGGAATCATGACTTCTCATCTGCAATGACCGTGAATGATGGACATGATTCAGCTGGCAATATCACGAGAACAATATTGCGACGGGTTGCTATGTATCCGACCAAACAAGCCACGAAGGATGCAATAATTAATTGGGCAATGTCCCGCAAAGGGTTTTCCAGCTCGGTGTCGATGAAATTCACGACAATGGTATGCAAAGCGCAGATTGTCCAGCGGTGCACGACTTTCTCCTAAGTATGGCACAAGTTGGGTGATAAGTGACTTAGTTAATCACACTTGTCTTATTCCTGCATCCCTCAAGATCATGCCAACCTTTCATCCGCTTATTGCTCGGTTGTTTCTGATGAGATAGTGCGAGGCAAAGCTATGGAAGTGAAGGCAGTCGGACAAAAGTCTTCGCCCGAGTTCAAGTACAAAATTTCTTATGGCAAGGCTTAGCCAACAACAAATTCGGATGTGCAAGCGAGTTGAGGGCGCATGAGGTGACAATTGGCAATGAAGCTGGCCAGCGTGTGAGTGCACATGCAACAAACCCAAATTGCTTCACCTACCTTGCTCACATGTACTTGCTTTGCTTGCGGGCAGCTTGGAATGGGACATAATATCGTTTGTGTCTCCATTTTTTGAAAGAGTCTGTTCACAATACATGGGCGGGTGAGCTGATGGGTTTTCGATCAATGGGTAATTTCAACAGCGTCAACCCTTGAAAGGCGTTACATTCAAACCGAGCATATCGTACAAGTAGAGGTGAAGCGGCAGTGTCGGTATATCCGGAATGATATGGGCGAATCTGCAGGGGTCCGACTAGGCAATGCATTCTATGCAATGAATTTGGCCATAGGGACACTAATTGTCCACTTTAAATCCTTGGTAAGTGGGCGAAGCAGCAGGGGAAGAAGAGGAGGTAGAAGCGGTAGAGGAGTAAGGGTGAGAGGAAGAAGCTAAGCTAGCGATGGTATGTTACGAATTTGTATTAAGTGTGGTGTGGCACTATGTTCTGAATTTGTATTAAGTGTGGCACTATATTCTGAATTTGTATTAAGTGTGGCACTATGTTCTGAATTTGTATTAAGTGTGGCACTATGTTCTGAATTTGTATTAAGTGTGGCACTATGTTCTTAATTTTTATTAAGTGTAGCACTATGTTCTGAATTTTTATAAAATGTGGCACTATGTTCTGAATTTTATTAAGTGTGGCGATGCGTTCTGAAATTTATATGCAGGAATGTCGGGAATGTAGTTCTTTGGATGGGGACATTGATAGGGGTCATCGTCTGCGATATGGTATGGCATAAGCTTGAGCCTCTGGTCACTCGCACTCTAAGGAAAGCTGGATGATACACCGGGATGGCTTGATGATGCGTGCTTTGTTAATTTGCACTTGACATGCATATTAATGGGAGACACTAACGAAATGTTCTCGATGAAGGTTGAAATGGGCGATCTTTTACCTTTCGCGCGTCTGGTTGAGTCTATCCGGGTGAAAGCGTCTACGCCATCGGCGGGTCCTTGCTTGGCTGCTTAGTGGACCGTTGGGCGAGAGACCCTGCGTTTCACTTCCGATGGGAGAGATGGCTCCTACTACGGAGGGCGTGTCACTTTTGCTCGGACTACCGTTGGCAGGTCATGCCATGGGACTATTGGATGCCGGCTGGTTGGGAGCAAGCTCGACACAGCGTTTTCATGGTGTTTTCACGGATGCTCCGGATCCGGTATGGGAGCATCACGGACCTAAGTATGAGTGGTTCCTCAATTTCGGGTAATTTCCCCTACCTCTTATCTTCAAGTCATCGTTCATACGGTTTCTGAGAAAATAATTGCGGCTTACTAAAACTTTCACTTTACTTAATGCAGATCAAGAACTTTCGGCGCCGTTGAATGAAAGCAGATCTTTCGGAGCCTCGAGGCCTACTTAATGTGGCTTTTCGGCAAGGTGATGTTCACGGAGAACCATGTCACCACTATTAGCCTTTTCATCCCTATAGCTTTTCGAGATAGCGGCGCTCAGGCAATGGATCAGATCGAGACGGAGAGTTGGGGTTGGCGGTCTTAGCGGCTACATACCGAAATGCGTACAGCGGTTGCCGGCTTACATCGAAAGCCAGTCCTTCTTGGATGCCCTCTATTCCTACAGCTGTGGTCGTAGGAGAGGTTCTCTATAGGGCGACCAGATGTCGTGTTAAATGAGCCTATAGGCGCCATGTTTGATGTTGGGCATCGACATGCCTACTTTCGATGCATGTTGGACACGTCGCGAGGTATGCATCGTGTTATAGTTTAATGCAACTTTTTCTGCACAAGAGATAGTTCGATGCTAGCGGCTATTAACTTTTGTTTTACTGCGAGGCGCTTTGCTAATGTCAGACCGAGAAAGCATACCTGACATTGAGCAGGCGGTTTGATTCATACACGGGGTCATCGGCAGCCCTACGGAGGCGACCATACAGCGAGATACCACAGTGGTATATGCATGCTATGCACAAGGGCCGAGATGCTTGGATGACAAAATCAAAGATCATCTTGATGTCTTAAATCGGCGAGATAGCTGTGAGAGGTTATGAGGCAATTTGGTCTTACTGCGGTTGGAGGTGCCTCCCCTATAGAGAACCCGCTGCCGGCACACATCCACAGTATTAACAAGTTTTTCAATGTTGCATTATCTTTCATAGTACTCCATTGAAACTTTAGGTAATTGTTGAACACACACCACAATTTTAGGGCGACAAGGAAGGGCATGACCGGGACAAGCTGGCTTTGGTAGCTAGTTAGACTAGAGCCGTATGTTATAGAATGGGAGGCAGCAAACACGCATCTATAGCAGCGAATGAAAATTTTGATCTCAATGCATTCAATCTCTATTTGCGGCGCTACATGGCGGAACTGCAGTTACGCATCGTTGAGCACTCCCACCGGAGGAGATCGGGATCCTACTCCGTGGGATATGTACCGAGCTATGACACTTGGGCTCTAGGCGATCTGTGATAAGATATATTTTCTTTAAGTAATGTTGTCATATACTTTGGCGTGCAAAGAGGCAGACATTATTCATTGTCATGGAAATTTGCGGGCTACCTTGACACCGACCTCTACAGCGTGACCACCTTTGGGCGATCAACATCATCGGACCTCTCCTTGACACCGTCCGATTGCTACAACCCTTCTTGGAATGAATTGAGAACAAGATCGGACTATGTGCGAGGCTATCCGTGCACCGGAGAACCGACATTGTTCATCATCAGCGGCAGCAGCGCGTCCTCCGCGCACCGACATCAACCACGTGCCCGTCTAGCACCGACATCAAGCAGGCCACCCGTCGACCAACTGGCAGTTCAGCGTGGCAGCAACCACAGTGATATGGTCCCGTCGAGCCGTGTTTGCTCCACATCCACGGCCACGGTCCCTCGTCGAGCTTCATGTTTTCTCCACAGCCACGGCCACGGTCCCTCGTCCGACCGTGTTTGAGTCGAGCAGCCGTCACTGACCCGGCGGTGTCGTCTTCATATTTATTGTTTTCTATATTAATTGTGCGACCTCATTCTTCATGATGAAACATTTCATCAGCGCGGGAGCCCTACGGATATCGGCGTCTATGTCGGCATCACATGATCGTGGGGAGTGATCAACATCGAGGAGAACATCTGAGGCTCGGTCGCGGCACACCAGTGGATGAACATGTTTCGACTCCTCCACGGGCCCCACAGGATACACAACATGACCGGGAAGAGTCGAGATTCCTCCTCGTCACATTAGGGCACCCGACAGGTGGGGATGGTCGCCGCTTCGAGATCCGCCTCCTGCCGGGCTAGGCGTAAATCTTGGCCTTCCATCTATCGATAGAGACACTACCATCTATTTGTGTGTGAGACTTATGTCTATTCTATGTATGAGACAAATGACTATGTACTTATGTGTGAGACATATGCCTACTCTATTTTATACTATGTTATTTGAACTACAAGATCATATTTTGATAGAACATAATGCTCATACAACAAGACATTACAAACAACTAGATAGAACTAAATCTAAATTAAGCGATGCGTCTGTTGAACTCACAAAATACAGCATAAAAATTACATGAAGTCATCATCGTCATCCTCGATGGATGCGAACTCTTGCCCCGATGATGAAGAACTCTTGCCCTTCAGCGATGAAGAACTCTTGCCCTTGACGATCTGAAACCTTGCCCTTGACGATCGAAACCTTGCCCTTGATGATGAAGAACTCTTGCCCTTGAGTATGCACGAGAACCGGAGCGGCGACATGAAGATATCATCTTCGTCCTCGCTCTCCTCAGTCCATAAACATGGATTATTTGCTGCAATCCTTCTAAAGTTTCACTCTTGGCACTACTACCTTCTCCACCTTTCATGCAACCTAAAGTTCTTTACATACCTCTTCATAGGTCCTTCGGGCCACCAGGACCTAAGTAATTGGTGAGCCAACTCATTCATTATGGTGTCACTACGGTGAGTTAGTCCCATGGAACTACCCTATTGTCCATCCACGAAATCGGTAGCTAGGCTCGGAAGAGTCCTGCTCATCCCGAGTGAAAACTACGATCGAAAGGATAATGGGACATCTCAACTAAACTTGGTGGAATGCTTATCCACCTCCGTGCGAAGGGGTTTTATAGTAGAGAGGAGAAAATGGCGGGAAAAACGGCTGACATATGGCGGGGAAGCGAGTGGCGGGGAAAGAGTTGGCGGGAACATATGGCGAAGCAGTGGCGGGAAAGAGTTGGCGGGAACATATGGCGGAAGCGGGTGGATGAGAAGCGGGTGGCGGGAGCGAGTTGGCGGGAAAATATGTCATAGTTTTGAAAGAAAAAATAAATGCGGGCAAAAAAAATAAAATCACATGCACCAGTTGGCCTCTGACAGGCCAATTAGTCCTGTCGGCCCTGACGGGCCATTGGAACTAATGGTGGCCGGCAATGTCGGCACTTGAAATGGTGGCGGCATTAATCGACTGCTGACAAGCGATAGGAACCCGTCGACCTCTTTGTGGGCCGACTAGGACCGATCGACCTGCTATGGGCGTGAGGTATTATTTTTGAAAATAATTTTTCTGGCGTAATATTTGTGCAAATTAATAAAAAAATGTATCATTTAAAAAAAATTAGCTGGTGTGGGACCGTGATGTCGGAAACCAGGATGAAGCAAAATAAATTATAGTTATATATATATATATATATATATATATATATATATATATATATATATATATATAAATATATATAATAAGGAGGCACTTGCGTCGTGAGGCTATGGACTGGTGGGTCCCCATTGTCATCTATCCAAGTAAAGTGATCTCCTTGCCCTTGCGCTTTCCGCTGAAAGCAGTCGGTGCCGGCCGCCCGCTTCTGGTCTTGGCGATTGCTCGCCTTCAAGCGACACAAGTGCCGTCCGTCCGTCCATCTGCCGCACACATTAATGATCTGCGGTTGCAAGGCGGCTACTCCGGCATCACCGTCCGTCCCTCCACTGCCCACCATTGCTATATAAAGCTGCTGCGCCATAGCCATGATCATCCGCATCCGTTGCCTTTCTCCTGTCCACCACTACTGCCCACCATGGCTTCCGTGCTCCAGCGCTCTTGGGGCCAGGCGGACGGACGGACCACAAGGAGATAGCAGCCATTGCTGCTTGACCGGTGGCAGGCGGCCGGAGGAGCAACGTCCCAATGGAGAACATGGTAGTCGGCGATCCGGCGCCAACCCCTTCCTCCGCGCCATCCTGGCTGGTGCATTGCACCATGACCATCGGCGAGCTCGTGCCCAATATATGGGCGAGGTGAGGCGGATCGTGAGGAGCGATTACAGGGCGCAGGCCGACACGCCTACAACCACCATCTCCTCCGGGCACACTGCATGCGGAGGAGCAGATCACTGTGCAGGCCAGCGGAGCAAGGCGCTACTCGGCTCGTACCGCTCCGCTTCGCAAAGAACCGCCTCGGCGCTGGCGGTACCGCATGCGGGTGGCGGAGCTGCGGCCGCCTACAAAGAGGCTAGCAAAGAGGCGATAAGCGGGCAAAACCTTGTTTGGCGAGACCGAGGAAAGCGGAAGGACAATCTGGCTCGGCGAGTCCCGCTCCGCCCGGCGTCGGCGATACCTGCTCGCGCCCGCCTTGGCGCCAACAACGAGCGAGAAGACACGCCCGGCTCCGCAAAGCCCCATGGCGCCAACAACAAAGCGAAGAGACACCGCCGACTCCGCGAGCCTGCCCGCCAACAACGGCGAAGAGACGCCGCCGGCTCAGCGAGCCCACCGTGCCAACAACGTTGGGGAGATTTCCACCGCTCCGTTGGCGCGCCCGCCCGCAGCGAGCAGAGCATCGCCCGGCTCCGCGAGCCCGCCCGCCAGCGAGGCGCGCCACAGAAAGCGAGGAAAAGTAGAACACGGTGAGTCGCCGCCGCTCGCGGTCCAAGTAAGGCCACGCTACTACCCTCGGTTGAAGCCAAGCTAAGCGGGTTGACAATTGATGGCGATTAGCTTCTTGGCGGCGATGTGGAGTCGGAGAGCTGTATTTGGAGAAGAATGCTGCTTCTACTTAGCTGCTGAGTGCGGTTGGTGGTGACACGTGGGCCCAACAGGCCACACATCGATTCACGCAACCGCACTGCGGTTAAATCACCAACTTCAATTCGGCTCAGCCCGGACACAGGTGGGTAACCGGTTAATTAATTATACCTCAACACACCTTTTAGTTTTTTTCGAAAGGAGGATGACCCCGAGCCTCTGCATGCAGGAGATGCATGCGACCTAAACACCTT
This sequence comes from Aegilops longissima, assembly GCA_021605205.1. Lineage (NCBI taxonomy): Eukaryota > Viridiplantae > Streptophyta > Magnoliopsida > Poales > Poaceae > Aegilops > Aegilops longissima. The sequence goes on from JAHIAM010003068.1 coordinate 16,841, forward strand.
TGTAGTTGAAGAATGTAGGAAATGTAATGAAATCCGACATGTTTATATGAAATCCTACCATGTATGAATGAATTTATTTGATTTGTTAATTCTGTATCACGGCATTGGATGAACATGCAAAACAATACGTACTAGCATTATTCCTAGGGTGATCACCATGTTTGCAGCGATTTCACATGTACCCCCTCCGGTCCTTTCTAGTCGCATACAAGTTTTATCTGCGGTCAAAGTATCTCTACTTTGACCAATCTTATACAAAAAAGTATGCACTTTCACAATGTGCAGTAAAAGGAACATAAGGAGTACAAAGAGTTTGAGCAGCTTTTTAGCGTTTACATACATTGCAATCAAACACACGGGCTGGCAACTCATAGAGAACATTCAATGCATCTCGGTGACTCACATGTCGGAGGCAATATTTACTTCACAACTAAAGAATAAAGAAAAATTGATCGCTTCTTTGCGACAAAGGCGTCCCATTCGAAAATATCAAATGCATATCTTGCTAAAATCAATGAGCAAAATTTGACAAGGTTGTCCCATTCAAAATATCAATTGCCTACGATTGTGGAATGGGCAGGGTTTCTCATCGATTCGGACATTGACATGGCAACTCGTGCTAAATAAACCATTTGTTCTTTTGTGCGGTTCCACCAAAATCAACCAAATTCGCGCGTAGCTTGTATGATTTTGCCCTTATATGTTGCAGCGCCTTGAACTTATAGGCACCTCCTTTCTTGTGGTGAAATGAATGATTCGATGTATTCATGAACATTTTGTGCGAGTTCCGTTGAAATCAAAATTGAGCACCCTGTTTGCACAAATACAAAAAGTGATTAGTATAAAGCAAACTGTACTATGAATTAGCAGTTTCAACGAGCACATACATGGTCCATGTAGAGCACACTTTTAGAAAAATGGAACTCACCGGAAAGAATCCTAGAACAACATTGTACTCGCGCATCACATCAAAAAATGGAGATTTATGGGTCCTTACGAGCTGAAGTTAGTTTGGTCTTGTGGGGAGTAATGTAACCATCCTTCACTGCTCCTTACGATGAGAAGATAGACAATGCTTCTTCATCTGGCATAATCGGAACTAGTCACTTCACGTACTCCATATTCTTCTTGAGAGGAAGATGATCCTGTTGTGCAAAGACAAGAGGAATACTAAATGCTAGCATCCATGTTTGCTCGAAAAAAAGAAGGAAATATTTAAAACAGCACGGATGAAGCACTTCCCAAGGACAATACCACTTTTCATGACACTATCTAAACGGTAGCACAACACCAATAGAGATGACAAAGCTCAATCATATGGATGAAATCGGTGGTGAGTACCAACCTTTGTCGGGAGGATGATTGTGTAGAGCATCGGAGGAAGCACTTCTAGGGAACCATCATTGCTATCTCGGGGTGGCCATGCTTACTATATACTCCTCGATTAGTTTAATGTTTCCAACATCTTCTTGTGAAGTTCCACTAAAATATATGGTATCTTCAAAGAAGATCCTGTTTGCACAAATAGAGATAATTACGTTATGGCATCAAATCGGTGGCAAAACGATTGCTCGTTCCAGCCATAGCAATAAATTAAGATGCAAAACTATATCATTACTTGTGTCATCATAGTTCGATTGCTTCATTACAGCACCGAGAGTTGATTTTGTTTTCTTCCGCTTGTTCTTCCCGTCATCACTTGGTTCAATAACACACAAGCTTACGCCTTCAATGTAAGATTTGGCATGTCAATTAGGGAGCACAAGTATAGTACTAAACTTAATTTTACGATGAAAGTGGCAAAATACAGGCCAGCAGTTGTGAAATATCCTTATCTTACCTCAATGGGATATTCTGATTGCACATCTGATTGGAAGTCTTGTCTCCATTTGTGCAGTTCACTAAAATCAAGCAACATTATCATACAAGTAGCACAACATATGAAAGCACTGCTGCAGAATCATGTGAAATAAGGCTAATCTTGACCTCTCATGATGCGAATTCAAACAACTCACAAGAAGAAGATCTGAACCAAATTAAGCCTTAACGGATAGGAAGTAAGATCTCCTCTTGTGCAGTTCCACTAAGATCAAGCAATCAAGCAACGTTGTCGATTGTGACATTTTGGTTGAACTGCACAAAACACTCTTAAAACAAAAGTGTTTTGTGCGGTGCAACAAAAAGTCACAATGGCAATAAGGGTAATAGATAACCCTGTTTACATAGAGGTGCAAAGGAAACAATTAGTGGTCAATAACGGTGGATGGCACGAAGCCAACAAAAAAGCATCTACCATATCTAAATGGGAAAGAAAGCAAGGCAGTAGCATTTCTCAAGCGGTGGCATTGATTAATATTAACATAGAGTTATATTAACAATAAAATTTATTAAACATGTAATTTGCTTTTAAGCTGTGGCATTGCATCAATTTTCAGCGTCATTATTAGAGGTGTTTGTTTACGAGGACATTTTGGTGTAGGGACTAAAAAACTCCGTGTCGGTCACATCTAAACCAAGCAGGAGGGACTTTTGGGACTAAAGTGGGCATTTGGGACTAAAGAAAAGACCCGAGGGAGTCTTTTGGGACTTTGTCAACGATTGCCCTACCACGCATCGCACCTTGTTTCTATTAGTTCATTACTAGGGCTAACATGGTCTTTTATCATGTCATTTAATAACCTCTAGTCCATGTTTAGTCCCTAGAACCAAGCGGTAGGGACTAGGGAGTTTTAACCAAACATGGCCATAGATTAACAACAACTAATGAGTTGCGGAGACGGTGGGCCACTTGCACCATGTGCATCTACCGATGTACTATGGTCATGCACGATCTGTTGCAACAAAGAACAAACAACCAAGGAGCATATTTGTGTTGGTCCCAGTTTTGTTATCTTTAGACACCTTTCCCTATGTGGGCGCTGACAAATCTAGTCTGCTCAAACTCTCAGCCTTCTCCCTTCCTTTCCTTTTGAACTAGTACTTTCGCCTTCCTTTCCTCTTTGAACCACGTCCAGGTGAAAATAACGATATCCATACGAGCTTCAACATTCATCGGACCACATATATGTATGTATGATTTCCAACAAATCATTGCTCTCTCCATAGAACCGGAGCGGTGTTTTAGTCATCTTGCCTAGAGGCACGGTTACATAAGTACCAAGTGATTCATAATCAAGTGATTCAAAATCCATCGATATGGAGTTTCTTCATCGCTTTACACGATATGACCTAAGCAACCTTTACACAAATAAGTTGCACTATCATTATTAACTTTGCATCTTTTGGCGACATTATGAATATATGTATTACTACTATGATTTAATAAAATAGACCACTCTTCAAGGGTGCATGACCATAAAAGATATTACTCATATAAATAGAACAACCATTATTCTCTGATTTAAATGAATAACGTCTAGCATCAAACAAGATCGGATATAATGTTCATGCTCATGCGACGCAAATAACAATTATTAAGGTCTAAAACTAATCCGAGTATAGGGTGTGCGATGATGATCATATCAATCTTGGAACTACTTCCAACACTCTTCGTCTTCCCTTCAACTAGTCTCTTTATAACTCTGTTTGAGTTACTAATCTAACAACCGAACAAGTATCAAATGGGGCTACTATAAACACTAGTAAAACACATCAATAACACCATATATCAAATATACCTTGTTCACTTTGCCATCCTTCTTATCCACCAAATATTCAGGGCATTTCGCTTCGGTGACCATTTCCTTTGCGATTAAGCACTCGGTTTAGGCTTTGGTCCACTTTGGGCTTCTTCGCGGGGTGACAACTTACTTGTCTTTCTACTTGAAGTTCCTTTTCTCCCTTTGCCCTTTTCTTGAAACTAGTGGTCTTGTCAATCATCAACACTTGATGCTCTTTCTTGATTTCTACCTTCGATTTGACATCACGAAGAGCTTTGGGATTACTTTTGTCATCCCTTGCATATTATAGTTCATCACGAGTTCTACTAACTTGGTGATGGTGACTAGAAATTCTCAATCACTATCTTATGGAAGATTAACTCCCACTTGATTCAAGCGATTGAAGTACGGACAATCTGAGCACATGCTCACTAGTTGGCGATTCTCCTCCATCTTTTAGCTATAGAACTTGTTGGAGACTTCATATCTCTCAACTCGGGTATTTGCTTGAAATATTAACTTCAACTCTGGAACATCTCATATGGTCCATGGCGTTCAAAGCGTCTTTGAAGTCCGATTCTAAGCCGTTAAGTATGGTGCACTAAACTATCAAGTAGTCATCATATTGGCCGACCAAACATTCATAACGTCATTTGCTCCTGCAATGGGTCTATCACCTAGCGGTTGCATTAAGGACATAATTCTTACGTGCGACAATGAGGATAAACCTCGGATAACGGATCCAATCCGCATCATTGCTACTAACATTTTTACAATTTTCTCTAGGAACACATATAAAAACATAGGGAAGCAACAGCGCTTATTGATCTACAACATAATTTGAAAAATACTACCGGACTAAGTTCATGATAAATTAAAGTTCAATTAATCATATTACTTAAGAACTCCCACTTAGGTGACATCTCTCTAGTCATCTAAGTGACGTGATCAAATCAACTAAACCATGACCGATCATCACGTGAGATGGAGTAGCTTTCAATGGTGAACATCACTATATCGATCATATCTACTATATGATTCACGCTCGACCTTCGGTCTCCGTGTTCAGGCATATCTCATATGCTAGGCTCGTCAAGTTTAACTGAGTATTACTGCGTGTACCTGCTGGCTTGCACCCGTTGTAGATGGGCGTGAGCTTATCACCCGATCATCACGTGGTGTGCGGGCGCGACGAACTTTAGCAGCAGTGCATACTCGGGAGAACACGTCTTGATAATTTTAGTGAGAGATCATCTTAAAATACCGTCATTCAAAGCAAGATAAGATGCATAAGGATAAACATCACATGCAATCAATATAAGTGATATGATATGGCCATCATCATCTTGTGCTTGTGATCTCCATCTCGAGCTTCGTCGTGATCACCCGTCACGGTAGCGACACCTTGATCTCCATCGTAGCATCGTTGTCGTCTTGCCAACTATTGCTTCTCGACTATCGCTACGCTTAGTGATAAAGTAAAGCAATTACATGGCGTTGCATTTCATACAACAAAGCGACAACCAAATGGCTCACTGCGATTGCCGATAACTTCGGTTACAAAACATGATCATCTCATACAATAAAATACATCACGTCTTGACCATATCACATCACAACATGCCTGCAAAACAAGTTAGGCGTCCTCTACTTTGTTGTTGCAAGTTTTCCGTGGCTGCTACGGGCTGAGCAGAACCGTTCTTACCTCGCATCAAAACCACAATGATAGTTTGTCAAGTTGGTGCTGTTTTAACCTTCGCAGGACGGGCGTATGCACTCAGTTCAACTAAAGTGAGAGAAGCGAGACACCGCGGTCACCTTTAAGCAGCGAGTGCTAAAGCGGTGAAACCAGTCTCGCGTAAGCGTCTGCGTAATGGCGGTCGGGCGCTTCATCTCCTAATACCGCGAACAAAGTATGACATCTTTGGTAAGCAGTATGACTTATATCGCCCACAACTCACTTGTTTCTACTGCGTGCATATGACATCAGCGCATAAAACGGCTCGGATGCCCTTTGTTGGGGCGTAGTAATTTCAAAAATTTCCCTCTTTACGCAAGATCATGGTGATGGCATAGCAGCGAAGGAGAATGTATGTCACGTTCCCTCGTGAAGCCGTGGCGAGCGTTATAACATGCGGTTGATGTAGTCGTCGTATTCACGATCCGACCGATCCAAGTACGAGCATACGGCACCTCGAGTTCAGCACATGTTCAGCTCGATGGCGATCCCGGGCTCCGATCCAGCAAAGCGTGGGGATGAGTTCCGTCGCACTACGGCATGGTGGCGATGATGATGCTCCACCGGCGCGGGGCCGCCTAAGCTCATGACGATATGACCGAGTGGAATATGGTGGAGGGGCACGCTTGCAGCTAAAGAGCGATCCGTAGATCAACTTGTGTGTCCATGGTGCCCTTGCCATATATAAAGGAGGGAGGGAGGAGAGGCCCGGCTAGGAGGCGCGCCATGAGTCCTACTCCCAGGGGTGATTCCCCTAATCAACTAGGAGTCCTTCCATGTAGGAGTAGGAGACAAGGAAGGGAAGAGAGAAGGGAAGGAGCGAGGGTGCGGCCTCCTAGTCAATTCGGACTAGGCCAGCCATGAGAGTCGCGGCCTGCCTAGGCCCTCTCTCTTTCCCATGAGGCCCAATAAGGCCAATACTTCTCCCCGAATTCCCGTAACTCGGTACTCGAAAAATACCGAATCATTGGAACCTTTCCGAACTCGAATATAGTCGTCCAATATATTGATCTTTCGTCTACCATTTGAGACTCCTCGTCATATCGATCTCATCCGGACTCCGAACTCCTTGGTACATCAAAACTCATAAAATTATAATATAAGCATCGCCGAAACCTTAAAGTGCGGACCCTACGGGTTCGAGAACTATAGACATGACCTAGAACTATTCTTGGTCACCATAACCAATAGTGGAACCTGGATGCTCATATTGGCTCCTACATATTCTCGAAGATCTTTATCGGTCAAACCGCGCAACATCGTTGTTCCCTTTGTCATCGGTATGTTACTTGCGAGATTGATCGTCGGTATCAATACCTAGTTCAATCTCGTTACCGGCAAGTCTCTTTACTCGTTCGTAATGCATCATTCCGTAACTAACTCATTAGTTACATTGCTTGCAAGGCTTATAGTGATGTGCATTACCGAGAGGGCGAAGATACTTCTCGAGCAATCGGGTGACAAAACCTAATCTCGAAATCGCCAACCCAACATGTACCTTTGGAGACACATGAGTACTCCTTTATAATCACCCGATTCGTTGTGACGTTTGGTAGCACAAAGTGTTCCTCGATAGCAGGAGTTGCATAATCTCATAGTTACATGAACATGTAAGTCATGAAGAAAGCAATAGCAATATACTAAGCGATCAAGTGCTAGGCTAGCGGAATGGGTCATGTTAATCACATCATTCTCCTAATGATGTGATCCCATTAATCAAATAACAACACATGTCTATGGTTAGGAAACATAACCATCTTTGATTAATAGGCTAGTCAAGTAGAGGCATACTAGTGACTATATGTTTGTCTATGTATTCACACATGTATTGTGTTTAGGTTAATACAATTCTAGCATGAATAATAAACATTTATCATGAAATAAGGAAATAAATAATAACTTTATTATTGCCTCTAGGGCATATTTCCTTGATTAATACCTGCAGCGATGTTTCGTTGTTGTTCGGAGGAGAAAATTAATATCTGGGTAAACATGAAAAACTCTCGGTGCTCACACCTCAAAAACACAAATCTGCTCAAGCTGCTTGGTCCCGGTTGTCGGCCTTCTTGTGCAATTCTCTGGTTTATTGACTACATAGGTTGACAATGGTGTGGGCTAATTTTTTAAAATAATACATTTTTTATTAATTTGCACAAATATTACAGCGGAAAAATTATTTTCAAAACTAATACACCGTCGGCCCTTGGTGGCGGTAGCTCTCGTATGACCGCAGGAGTGGTGTGATCGACCACTAGCAACCGACAGACTGGCTGCTTGCGCGTGTCGGCCTCGCATTGGGCAGGCCACGTCGGCGGGGAGAGGAGCTGTCGTGGGCGCACCTGTCGACTGCCGGGCCGATCGGCTCTGCTGGCCGGCGGTCATGACCCACCTCATGTGTGTGGCCCGGCTCCTGCGGCGCCCTTAGCCTTATCCTCATGCTGCTCTTCTTCTGTTCTTCTTCTTTCTTACTTTCTCCTCTCTGTAAAAAAGCCACCAATTTCTACACCTAAATGAGCGGTATTTTGCGGTTTGGCACGTGAATGGATTCAACTTAGTTAGGGCAGCCAAAAAGGTGTCGATCTCTTGATGGGTAGCTCGTGGTGGTTGTGGTGAGCATTTTGGTGGAGGTGGTGGTGGTGAAGTTGGGGCATTGTGATGGAGGTGAAGCTAAATGGTTAAATGGTTACGTCGTTGGGCGGAACACGCAGTTCGTTGGCACGCCGTTAAATAGTTCTTCATTATGCGCTTCAAGGGTATATTTCAGCAAACATTTTATTTTTTAATGGGTGCTCCGGTATTTGTTAATATGTTTGATGTGAAATAAATTAGGTGTCGATTATTGTTATGCCCGTAGTATACTTAAATATATTTAGATGTCAACTAATTATTTGTGTAAAATGTGTAGTTGCTCGGTGATATTCCGTACTATATGTGCATGTGAAGTATTTAGAATCGGTATTTGGAGTAGCTACGGTAAAATCCGTGTTTATTAGTGTGATATTTGGAGTAGCTCGGTAAAATCCGTAATATATTTGGAGTAGCTCGGTAAAATCCATAATATAGTTGTAGTTGAGCAGTCAAATATTAAAATCTATAAATATTTGTAGTTGCTCAAACAAATATTTGTAATATACTTATAGGTGTGTGAATTGTATTAGTTCTTGTAAATAAATATTCTGTAATATATATATAAACATGTCTAATATTTGTTAGTGAATTGTATTTAGTTGTTGAAAAAAAATAGGTGAGTCGAGATATACGATGTAGTGAAGTTCAGATTTTACTACGGTCACATACTGTCAAACAACTAAGATGGGAGAATCGGTGAATTTACTCACATAGAGGTGCCAATGGGCGCACCTCAAACATGGTCGATTAGTTAGTTGAAAGAATGGATTGCGGCAAGTTTAGGTCTTGATCTTTGAAACACACACGTCGGTGTTCATGCATTATGGACACGGTCAAGTACAATAATTTACTTTTATTTGAGGCCGATAGGCAAGACTCCGATTAGGTGCGGTGGTTACAAGGTTGTGAGCAGAAGGGATGCAATCCTATTGCTTTAGTGCTTCCGTTGTGAAGGAGGTCAGTGCACATGAAGCGAGGGTAGCTCGATCCTGTCATAGCATGTAGGGAAGCGATTATCTATGTCAAATCTTTGGAGATGATAGTTCGAACAAAGAATGAGGCGATTAGGTTGAAGGAGGAAATGTTTATGAATTCACGAACAAGACAAGTCAGGTAGAAGGAGGAAATGCCGATGGTGATTACAATGGCGAGGTGAATGGCGAGCGAGGTAGATGGGCACATGCAGGACATGATGGAAGAAGAAGACACCGATGTTGAAAGGGGTCATGCCGATGATTGACGAGTCGGATGAAGAAGAAAATGAAGTGGAGGTCGAATCTGCATCGTGGAATCATGACTTCTCATCTGCAATGACCGTGAATGATGGACATGATTCAGCTGGCAATATCACGAGAACAATATTGCGACGGGTTGCTATGTATCCGACCAAACAAGCCACGAAGGATGCAATAATTAATTGGGCAATGTCCCGCAAAAGGGTTTTCCAGCTCGGTGTCGATGAAATTCGACAATGGTATGCAAGCATAGATTGTCCCGAGGTGCGACTTTCTCCCTAAGTATGGCACAAGTTGGGTGATAAGTGACTTAGTTAATCACACTTCTTATTCCCATCCCTCAAGATCATGCCAACCTTTCATCCGCTTATTGCTCGGTTGTTTCACGATGAGATAGTGCAGGCAAAGCTATGGAAGTGAAGGCAGTCCGGACAAAGTCTTCGCCGAGTTCAAGTACAAAATTTCTTATGGCAAGGCTTAGCAACAAATTCGGATGTCTACAGCGAGTTGAGGGCGCATGGTGACAATTGGCAATGAAGCTTTGCCCAGCGTGTGAGTGCACATGCAACAAACAAATTGCTTCACCTACCTTGCTCACATGTACTTGCTGCTTTTGGGCAGCTTGGAATGGGCCTTAATATCGTTTGTGTCTCCATTTTTTGAAAAGTCATTCACAATACATGGGCGGGTGAGCTGATGGGTTTTTCGATCAATGGGTAATTTCAACAGCGTCAACCCCGCGAAAGCGATACACAAACCGGACATATGCGTACAAGTAGAGGTGAGCCAGCGGTGTCGTGTTGTCCGGAATGATATGGAATGAATCTGAAGCGGGGTCCGACTAGGCAATGCATTCTATGCAATGAATTTGGCCATAGGGACACTAATTGTCCCACTTTCCTTTGAGTAAGTGGGCGAGCAGCAGGGAAGAAGAGGAGGTAGAGGTAGAGGAGTAAGGGTGAGAGGAAGAAGCTAAGCTAAGCGATGTATATGTTCTGAATTTGTATTAAGTGTGGTGTGGCACTATGTTCTGAATTTGTATTAAGTGTGGCACTATATTCTGAATTTGTATTAAGTGTGGCACTATGTTACGAATTTGTATTAAGTGTGGCACTATGTTACGAATTTGTATTAAGTGTGGCACTATGTTCTTAATTTTTATTAAGTGTAGCACTATGTTCGAATTTTTATAAAATGTGGCACTATGTTCTGAATTTTTATTAAAGTGTGGCGTCGTTCTGAAATTTATGTGTGCAGGAATGTCGGGAATGTAGTTCTGGATGGGGACATTGATAGGGGTCATCGTGCTTTGCGATATGGTATGGCGCAAGCTTGAGCCTCTGGTCTCGCACTCCTAAGGAAAATGGATGATACACCGGGATGAAAGCTGATGATGCGTGCTTTGTTAATTTGCACACTGACATGCATATTAATGGGAGACACTAACGAAATGTTCTCGATGAAGGTTGAAATGGGCGATCTTTTACCTTTCGGCGTCTGGTTGAGTCTATCCCGGGTGAAAGCGTCTACATCATCGGGTCCCCTTTGAAAGCTGTAGTGGACCGTTGGAGCGAAGACCCGTTTCACTTCCGATGGGAGAGATGGCTCCTACTACGGAGGGCGTGTCACTTTTTGGGACTACCGTTGGCAGGTCATGCCATAGGACTGTTGGATGCACGGCTGGTTGGGAGCAAGCTCGACACAGCGTTTTCATGGTGTTTTACGGATGCTCGGATCCGGTATGGGAGCATCACGGACCTAAGTATGGTGGTTCCTCAATTTGGGTAATTTCCCCTACCTCTTATCTTCAAGTCGCCGTTCATACGGTTTCAGAAAATAATTGCGGCCTAAAACTTTCACTTTACTTAATCAGATCAAGAACTTTCGGCGCCGTTGAATCGAGAAGAGATCCTCGGAGCCTCGAGGCCTACAATGTGGCTTTACCGGCAAGGTGATATTCACGGAGAACCATGTCACCACTATTCGATTTTGACGATTAAGTTCGTTTGACAGTTAAGTTCGAGATGGCTGATGTATTTTACATCTAGCACTTTGTGGTTATGTATTTTACGTCATGTATTGGAGCATGTATTAGAATTCCACTCGAGGTTAACGTTGTTCGTTGTCTCTCTTTTTCTGCTTGAGCCTCGGCGTCGTTACAACTCACTGGAGCTGCTCTTGCATGCGAAACCCTCCATCCAGCGGAATACCTCGGGCTCCATCTCGAGGCGCTAAGATCTTCTTCCCCTCCTCGAAAGCAAAAGTCGGCAGACATCCTCACAGCCAAAACCAATCAGCTGAGATCGACATGGCTCGCCAAAGAGGTTGTACACTTGTTGCATCTCTTTTTAGTCTACATATTATATATATTGTCCACTGAGCACATGGATTTGTCTCTTTAGTGTCTCCTTGAAAAAGAAAAATGTAGGAATTTTAATTTTCACTTGTCCTCCTTTTCAAATTCCTATTCATGAAGCACAAGACTAAGAGATAGTAGCATAATAGCATTATAACCGTACATTTTCTTGTGGTTTGACTTAATCTCACCATGCTTCTTTGCATCTGTGATCTTCAATTGTTGTGAATCAAACACAGTTAGCGAAATCCCGTGTTTTTAAATCTCTACATTTTTTGCACGTGCATTCCTATCCTATTCTGTCTATTTCCTATCCCTACATTGTTGGAATCCTCCAATTCAAAGCGAGCCCTTATAGAATTACTTCTCTTCAGAATAGTTTCAAAAGAAACCTTGCGTGGTTTGTCCAGGTCCTGCTTTGCTGCGTCGTCCACCCAGCTCGGCTGCTCCAAGCGACGAAGGGTCAGCGAGCGAGGATCCGACCTCAGACTGTCTTTAAGCTGCCTCAGATCTTCTTCCCCTTGTTGCAGCCAGTGAAAGCTGCATTACCATCATCAGCAAGCGAGATGACCTCGAGGACTACTGCAGATGCAAGAGAAGTCGCACTCTTTCATAATACTTCACGTTATGCATCGCTTAATATTACATGTTGCTTTATCGTCCTGTTCACCGATTAGACTACGAGTCAGCTCCAAACTAATGGTCAAACTTGAGTTTTTAAATGGTTGTGGGGTACATATCGGGGCCACTATCAATAGTATCTATCTACTATCTGATTTAATCTCCGGTGTCTACTATGAGTTTCATGTTGGGTGGGAAACAAGCATTAAAAGCCATTATCATGTATTTATTAAGCGAAGCCATTATCACTTTCTGCTATTATTGGTTTTGGTCTATCCACGAGTTGCTACCATCACTCTGGATTTGCATGCACTCCTTACATAATCTCACTATGTTTTATTCCTATGCATGACAGTTATTGTAAACAATGGAAATGAACATGTAGAGCAAAGGAGCGAGCCTTGCATGGCAATATAATTTCATCTGGACGTCGCTCCATGGTGAGCATAAGGCAGCCCCCCTCCACGCATTTCAGATTATGTCGAGAGGAAGATATCTATTACGAGGGGATTCATAAGGAAGATAACTCCTATTTACCCCTTGAGGTCTTCGCTCTAACATGTGTGCTGATGTTGGTTATATCATGCATATGGTGTCTTGCATTGCTTACTTTATACATCAAATATGTCATCTGCTTGTTTAGACATCCTTTGTGCGAATGCCATCTGTTTAGTTTATTCATCGTTTATGTGAATTATACAGCATGCACCTTGTTTAGCCGAGGCATCATATATGTGAATTTTGCAATGCCATCCTTCTTAGCCAGTTATCTTATATATAAATTATATCAGGCCATCTTTTTTGTTACATATTACATTACGTCAACAATGTTAGTACATTCATTTGCTCTTATGTTGCATCAGCCATTTGACACAGTGATGGAAAATTATGGAGTGAAAACAAGGTCTTGAGCAGACTATGCTATCAACTGAAAGCGCATATCTATTTGATTCTGGATAGCTCCTCGGAAGGAGGATTGAGACGGATGACCAGTCCTATTCCCCGAGGTGTATGCTCTAACTTGGGGGTTATGTTGCTCATATTATGCGTATGGTGTCTCGCATTGCTATGCCATTTGATTAGTTTAGACATGCTTTGTGTGAATACCACATTTCGTGTGTAATTACCATATATGTGAATTATGCATTGCCATCTTGTTGCAAGACATTATATATGTAGATTATACAATGCTCTCTTATTGCAAAGGCATTATATATGTGAATTATGCAATGCCATCTTGTTTTAGCCAATCATCATGTATGTGAATTATATCATGCTATCATTTTTTTGTATTCGTGTTCCATTTGTAAACAAGCGTTTGTATATTCAACTTCTCTTCCTGTGCATCAGCCATTTGAAGCGGTGATGGAAGTATCTGGAGTGAAAACAAGGTATTGAGAAGCGAGACAATGCTGCTCTTTGAAGCAGACATATTCCTGCTACAAAGAGCTCCTCGGAGGAGGATTGAGGTGATGACAGTCCTATTTCCCCACCAGGTCTATGCTCCAAACTTGGCGGGTTATATTACCCATATCGTGCATGTTGTCTTGCATTGCTTAGTTTTTTACATCATATATAGATTGCCATCGCCCCACTTGCTTACTATTTAAATCATATATTTGAATTATATCATGCCATCATGTTTACATAGTACATACATCATCTATCTAAATTATGGCATGGCAACCCATTTAATAAAGACATCATATAGTTATATCATCTCATCATTTAGTGTTTGGTCATCATATTTAGAATTATGGCATTCTATCCATGAATGTATGTGAATTATAGCATGCCAACTTGTCCAACCCTAAATTGTTTGACATTAGTTGCATTAAGGCATTCATGTCATCATGTTAATTTTCATGAAATTGAAATGAGGGATTTGTGAAACCCTCAGAATAATTTTGAAATGACCCAAAATAAAAATTGCTCCAAAGGGTCGAGGAAAATGCTCATGTGGCCCTCGAAAATATTGAGATGGAGATAATAATCAAACCAATATTTTTGGGGTTCATAAATATTTATATTTGGGCATTGGAATTAATGCTTACCTATTGCATTGGATATATATTATTATATATATAAAATATTGGCCAAAAATTGTGCCTTTTGTTGAAGAGCTCACGGAATATTACCACTAGCTCATATAAAATTGGCATAATTAAATAAAGTGATTTAGTATTTTAAATAAATCAAACAAATGTCGAGAAATTAGAAAAGAAAAACAAAATAGGAAAAACCTTACGACTTACGGCCCAGGTGGCAGCCCACTTGTGAGCCCACTGGCCCTCCACATGCGTCTTCCTCCTGGCAGCCGGGGAGGGCGGCCAGCGATGGCTGTGGCCAGCGTCGGCAGCCACAGCCACCTCCACCTGCACTGCGTCCCAGCGCCCTAGACACCTCAGCGCCGCCACGCACCCCCACAGACCGCCCTCACTCTCCCGTGCCTTCTTCTCTCTCTCTGGCCCTCTCCCTCCATGGCCAAGCGGCCTGCGTCGCCACCGTGCCGTTCGCCATGACCACCGCCTCCCCTCTCCTCACGACATGCCCCCAAGCCCTTCCTCCATCCTCGCCCTCCTCACGAGCCTCCGGCCTTGGGCGCCCGGCGCCGCCCGCCGTTTTCCCCTTCTCGGACCCGCTCCGCGCCGTCCAATTAAATCGGCTCGGTGCCTCCCAGCTCGCCGATGCCACCACCGCAGCCGTGAGCTCCTCTGTCGTTCCCCCTTCTCCCGACTCGTTCTCCTCTCTAGCCACCATTTCCCTGCGGCAGGCTTCATGCCCGCCGTGCCTACGTCGCCGGCGTGGCTAGAGCCCAGTGGCTTGAAGCCAACCCCACCTCTGGGCTCACCGCGGCACCGGGGAACCATACGCGCCCTCCGCTTCCCTCTAGTGCGCCCTTGCCTCGAGCCCAGGCTTCATGAACTCGACCGCCGCCGCTCTGCCGCCGCCGTCGATCCAGCCACCCGACCCAGCTAACCCACCAAACTTGGCTCCTCCCGGCTACTCCTAGGTGCCCTCATGACCCATTTGGTGGCGAATGGCAAATTCACTTGCGCCTTGGCGTCAGCTCATGCCGGTTAGCAGCATGCGCCTTGTTGGGTGGCGGCGTGGGTTGACCTTTGCCGGTTTGACCTCCCCCTCTCCCCAGCGACATGCGGGCCTTGCATTAACTAATCTAGTTTAGGTTTAAACTAATTTAACTTAACCTAGGTTAGTGCTAATTAACTAGGTTAGTTTAGTTAGTCAGCGGCGTGTGGCCCCCACCGTCGGGGTTTGACTAAGGCCCGTTGACCGCTGGCGTCATCTTGGCGCAACTATTTGATTTTCTGGAATTTAAATAATTCAGCAAATTTGAAAATACCCCAAACTTCAAATATTCATAACTTTTAATCTATAACTCCAAATTAAATAATTTATATATGAAAAATGATCAGAAAAATATGAAGAATCTGTTTATGCCATGATCATGCATGTTTGAACAAGTGAACCTCACTGAATAGGATGAATCATGATTAGGGTAACTTATGAAATAGCATTTGGAGTTGGAGTTCAACCTTGTTTGAATTCCCTTCAATTAACTTGGATTATTATTGCACTAGGTAAATTCAGTTCCTTAACATGATCATGCATCATATATGTGCATTGCATTAATTGCGTTCTTTCTCGTTTGCGGTGTTTGTCCCCTCGGTGAGCGATGTCTGAAGCGATGATTATTCGATGACACCGATGAAGAACTATTATCTTGAAGTGCCGGGCAAGCAAAACCCCTTGTTCATTCGATATAATCCCACTCTCGCTCTGCTCTATTTTTTTGCATTAGGACAACAACGACTCATGTGTTACTTGCTGCGGTAGCTGAACCCCTTGATCCTTTGCATGACTGTCATACCATAGTAATTAGATGAAACCCACTAGCATGAGTAGGAATTGTTTGAGCCATGTTGTGCCTACTCATTTATGTTTGTTTGTCATACTGCTCTGCTTAGAGTTGAGTCGAATTGATTCATGGGAATGAATTGGAATTATTATGAACATGTCCTATTGTGTGTGAGCTAAGTGTGTGAACACGATTTGGTAAAGGTAGCGGTGAGAGGCCATGTAGGAGTACATGGTGGGTTGTCTCATTGCAGCCGTCCTCGAGGCCTGAGTTACGTGTTTGTGATCCATGATCTGATTACTACCACGCATTGGGCCCGAAACCAATGGACCCTCTAAACTTCTTAACCACCCTTGTCCTCGGTCAGGGAGTTGCAAGTAGTTTACGGTGTTTGTAGCATCTTTGGGGCAGCATAGCTGACGACCTTAGGGGTGGGTTGTGTTGCGGTGAGGCTTGCAAATGTTGAGTGTACAGTGCCCGTTTGGTATCTCGGGAACCTGCACACATCGTTCGGGGCTGTATGGGAAACCTCGGCGGACTCCTGCGGATGGAACCGAATAGGCGATAAACCTGGACTAGGGACTTGAGTATTTAGGTAGGCCGTGGCCGACACCACGTTGGGCTTCCGCTTGAAGGTTGCGAGTACATGTCGTGTAAATGGCGGTAAGTGGTGAGGCGTGTGAAGAAGTACACCCTGCGGGGTTTAATATGATCTATTGAATAGCCGTGTCCACGGAAAAGGACTTCAGGTTGCCTATATCAGTTCATAGACAAGTGAAAGTGGATACTCTAAAATCGCAAGATAGCGTGAGTGCTATGGATGGCGTTCTCGTGAGGAGGCGGGGCGGGTCCATAGTGGTGTATTGCCATGGTGAATATGTGGACTCGTGTGCATCACCTCAAAAGAGTTACTTGCGATCGTAGTTCAGGATAGCCACCGAGTCAAAGCTGGCTTGCTGCGGTCAAACTCCACCACCCCTTTGATAATGATGCATATGTAGTTAGTTACGATGTAAGTCTTCTTGAGTACAATTGTACTCACGTTTGCTTATTTTATGTTTTTGCGAGAGGCGTCGGTCTAGCTAGTAATTCGCTTGGACTTGACGTTTAGCTTGTTACCTCGGCTACGATCTTGTGCCTCGGCGGATCTGGTAGATAGTCGAGGCTTCTCAGCCTTTTTCATTTGTAGTTATGCGTACCCGGACATGTTTAGCTTCGCTTGTGCTTTGACTTGTATGCTCACGAGTGTTGGGTCATGAGACCCATGTTTGTAATATCTCGCTCCTCGGGCCTAATGAATAATATTTTTGAGTCGTAGAGTTATGTTGTGATGCCATGTTGTATCTCGCATATTGAGCATAATGTGTGTATGTTTGAAATGCTTGGTATGTGTGGGATCCGACAAACTAGTTGTTTATCCTTGGCAGCCTCTCATATGGGGAAATGTAGTCTCGTGCTTACGGCGATAGTAGTCCGCTACAGCCGGTTCAGGAGTCACTGCTAGCCCGGCACTCTGCTTGGACACTTGGCCGGCGGCATGTGTTTCACCGTTCCTATATACATCCTTGGAAATGTCACGCGGTGTTATTGAGTCTGCCTAGCACTGCTGACCCGGGAATACGGAGTCTGTTAGCCCAGTGCTGACGGCCGAATATATCGTTGATGACCGACATGCTCGATGTGATTCATGTATGCCTGTCCCCATGGGTTAGTGCGCTTTGGGTTCACGACTAGCCATGTCGGCCGGGTTCTTTGTCATAAGGATGCTAGCGACACTATCATATCGTGAGCCAAAAAGCATAAGCGGTCCGGGCCATGGTAAGGCGACACCGTGGGAATACCGTCGTGAGGCCGCAAAGTGATATGATGTGTTACATGCTGGATCGGTGTGACTTAGGATCGGGGTCGACAGCGTTGAGTATCGAGCTTTGTTGCTGTAGGATTACCAAGCCAAACTGGTGAAGTTGAGTCTAGAAATGCTTTAGTTATGTAAGGGAATTGATTGTGGAAGGAGCGTAAGGCTCTTTTTACTCCTTATACCTCATGGCCTTACGATCTGAGTCATCCTCTTCTCTTCTCGGGTTTAAGAACTAGGCTTCTCATCTATCTATTAGGATGACGTGTTACTAATCCATAGACCTTTAAGATTGTTGGTTTTATTCCCGATTCGGTTCCTACTATTTACGAATGATAGCTGTTGATCTCGGAATCTTGTTATGATCTTGTTGAGTGGTTATGCCACCATTTTCTGCAGGATGTCTCAAATCATTTTGAGCATTTACAGCCGTTATCTGTCCGAGTTATCGAGTCTTTAAATAGTCGATGCATTTGCAAATCCCTTCTTCCGTTCTGATGTCCTTTTGGGCGGATTAAGCACACTAACGGTCGGTTGAGGTACTCCGTTGCCTCGACATATATGTTGGAACTATTATTATGACCCTAGGTGTTTAGGAAGTCACCTAGCAATTTAGCAATGCTTTTGTATCCCTAGTGTGATGATTACGGCCATCATTTTGAAGCGTCCGTGATGCCATTTAGTAGTAGGCATTCTACTCTTGGGTTCTTTGAACCGAGATTCATCCACTTCATGTTGTTAGTATTTGCTAGTGCCTTTAGGATATTAGTAACCTTGCGATAGTCCTCAAGGTCCGTGGTATTTCCTTCCTCCAAGTACTACGAACCGCTTATGGCGAAGTTCTTTTGAGCCAAAGATCACGATAAGAGTGCTCTTGAGGAGTTCTCCATTCATAATTGTGAATCTGCCAATTCTACCTTTACGCATGGGTTATCCGGAAGAAATGTTGAGCTTGCTCGACATACTAATCTGTGCATCCACAACTCGAGAAAATTATATGTTCCTTTGAGTTGTTCTCTTAGATGCCTTGACCTTCATCTATCAATTGATAGCCAAGGGTATGTGTGCATTTGTGTTCATCGATGCATTTTATCCTTGTGGTCCGTCAAGCCATTCTATTCGGAATGACTAGGAGAAACAAACTCGATACCTCATCCATTTCTAGGATTGGGTCAAAGTAGTTGTATCCTTGATCAAAGCGCCAATTCAGCTTTTGTTACTGTTCTACCTTGAGTGTTACCATCTTTATGTCAAGAGTGTCATGGGAATTGCACAACCTCCTAGGAATTCTTGGCCGGTGATACTCTCGCTATCATTATTCATTCCTCGGTTCCGTGTTGTTGTAACGGAATGCCGGCAAGTGGTGTGATGTGTGAAATCAATACCCGAGCAACTTGTTGCTTGGTAGTGAATGGACAATATTCTCATTCTTAGCGTGTTGGTTATTAAACCATCATCCTAAGATTGATCGTGCTACCTAGTCCTTACTTACGGTGCACACTTGATTGATGAGTTAGGATTGTGTCAAGTCCTCACTCATTTGATCATTCGTCTTGCCACGAAAAGCAAGATTGCTCTCGAGCTTAGTAACATACCGGTGGTTCGTGACTTTCCAAATATCTTCTTGGAAGTGTTAGGGTTGTTCCACATTTATTATGTTGAGCTTCGTGATCAAGTTGGTTTCTTGTGAACCACCCTTCTCCAAGAATCATGTTAGATACCCCCGAGCTAGTTGGTTAAGCCAAACAACAACTTGGAGAGTTGGAAGATAAAAGCTTGCCTAACCTAGTTCGTTCCAAAGGATATTCTTGTGTAGTGTGTGTTGAAGAAAGATGAGATCTTCATCAATTGGTTCTGTGATCAGTTCTTTGGACCTATTGTCTTATCAATCCTTTGATTTGAGTATGGGCTATCTTCAAATCAAATCGGTACCAATGTGCTCATAATGTTGTCTTACTCGTGGTTGATCCTCGAGCATACACCATTATATCTTTAGTGCGACCAATGCTAACACCGTGTTCACATGATGGTGGAAGTCGATGATATGGAAATTCCGATGAGTTCTTTGTTGAGCCCATCAATAGCATTTGTCTCCCCATGAGTCATGTTGAACATCAACCTAGTGTTGGAAACTTGTGTAAGCATTTCTTAGTGTTTAGTTCATGAAGCATATGTTTGGAAGAAAGTAGTGACCTCCTCTAGTTCATGTGCATCGATGTAAGTTGCGCCATGAACTTGAGAAAGGTTTATTTGCCTCCTCTGGAATCATTCCAAGTCAGGTCATGCATGTGCGAAGTATTCTATGGTTTGATAGGTGATCATCTTCATTCCGTATGTATTCCTAGCACACCAAGCCTTGATTGATTTGTTCAAGGAAAGGAAGTTCCTTCTTAAGAGCATGCCTTATGCAAGGACTTCAATATCCTCGATCATGGTTCCCCACGAACTTCGGTAGTGTTTTATTATAAGACTACCATGTGGTCATGCTTATGCAGGACAATGTGTTCCACAGGTTTGTAGCAGAACCAGCTCATGTTTTGGAGCTTGCTACCGTAGCTCATATCCGAGAATCTGCATAGCGCCTTCTCGTTGAATTGTGTTGCAACCCTTCCTTTTCGGACATGATGAGTCTGAAATATCCTAACACCAACCAGTTCTGAATCTCGAGGCGGATATGATGGTTGGAACATTGAACGATTGCATTTAGTTCCCAGCTTGCACCGTCCTTGTGCCATTTCACTATGGGCTGCCTTCTTAGTAATTTCTGTTCAAGATCATCCTCAAAGTGGACTTACCATGGGTCCCCTCCACCTCCGATGATAAGCAAAAATCATCCATTCGTTGTCTTCAACAAGGTAGTCCACATCATCCATTCTAGTCGGGTGTACCATTCCTTTGCATTCCACCAAATAATAAGCTTGTGATTGCCTCGGGCTGGTATAAAGAGTTCCAATGATCTATGGATCAAAAGTAATTCTTTTAGCCACTTAAGGGAATAGTTCCTGCGTCACCTTTCTCGAGGTGTCTGTTCTTGGGATCATGATAAATATTCCTCGCCACCTGACACCATTCACCATCTTCCTAAAGCGTGGAATTGTTGCCACTAATCAAACCTCGTTGTTGTTCTTCCATCCCTCTCGATGCATTTTGTGTCTCAACTCGAGATATGTCACCGTCTCAGTCCGTGAGTTGATCATGTTTACCTGATCTTCATGAAGATCGAATCATGTAGGGTTTCCCCTTTCTTTCTGTTGTCGTGTCGGGTGAAGATCTCGAAGACGTCAAGACTAAGATGATGGAGTAAATCAACATTTTCGAGGAGAGCAAATGGATCATGGAGATTGTGATAGTTTGTGACTTCCCTTTTCCTCTTACCTCCGTCTTGAATCTCGGGCGAGATTCTTGTTTAGTGAGGGGTGAGTTATCACAACCCTAGAATTGTTTGACATTAGTTGCATTAAGGCATTCATGTCATCATGTTAATTTTCATGAAATTGAAATGGGGATTTGTGAAACCCTCAGAATAATTTTTGGAAATGACCCAAAAATAAAAATTGCTCCAAAGGGTCGAGGAAAATGCTCATGTGGCCCTCACGAAAATATTAGACGAGATAATAATCAAACCAATATTTTGGGGGTTCATAAATATTTATATTTGGGCATTTGGAATTAATGCTTACCTATTGCATTGGATATATATTATTATATATATAAAATATTGGCCAAAAATTGTGCCTTTTGTTGAAGAGCTACGGAATATTACCACTAGCTCATATAAAATTGGCATAATTAAATAAAGTGATTTGGTATTTTAAATAAATCAAACAAATGTCGAAATTAGAAAAGAAAAACAAAATAGGAAAAACCTTACGACTTACCGGCCCGTGGCAGCCCACTGCTTGGCCCCCACTGGCCCTCCCAGTCGTCTTCCTCCTGGCAGCCGGAGGGGCAGGCTGGCGATGTTGGCTGCGGCGTCAGCCGCGCCCAGCCACCTCCACCCCTGCCTGCGTCCCCGGCGCCTAGACACCTCAACGCCGCGCACCCCCACTGGACCGCCCTCACTCTCCCGTGCCTTCTTCTCTCTTCTGGCCCTCTCCCTCACACGGCCAAAGGCGGCCTCGTCGCCACCGTCGCCCGTTCATGTGACCACCGCCTCCCCTCTCCTCCCGACATGCCCCAAGCCCGCCCTCCATCCTCGCCCTCCTCACCGAGCCTCCCGGCCGGAGTGCCCAGGCGCCCGCCCGCCGTTTTCCCCTTCTCGGACCCTTCGCTCGCCGCCGTCAATTAAATCGGCTCGGTGCCTCCCAGGCTTCGCCGATGCCACCACCGCTTTCGCCGTGAGCTCCTCTATCGTTCCCCTTCTCCCGACTCGTTCTCCCTCTCTAGCCACCATTTCCCTGCTGGCCAGGCTTCGCCGCGCCGTGCCTCGTCGCCGGCGTGGCTAGAGCCCCAGTGGCTCAAAGCCAACCCCACCTCTGGGCTCACCAGCACACGAGAACCCATAGCGCCCTCCGCTTCCCCTCTAGTGCGCCGCGGCATCGAGCCCGAGCTCGCCCGAGCTCGGCCGCCGCCAAACTCTTGCCGCCGCCCGTCGATCCGCCACCCGACCCAGCTAACCCACCAAACTTGGCTCCTCCCGGCTACTCCTAGGTGCCCTCATGACCCATTTGGTGGCGGAATGGCAAATTCACTTAACGCCCGCCAGCGTCGCGCCGCCGGTTAGCAGCGCCCGCCCGACCCGTGACAGCGTGGGTTGACCTTGCCGGTTTGACCTCCCCTCTCCCCCGACATGCGGGCCCGCGTCGCTAATCTAGTTTAGGTTTAAACTAATTTAACTTAACCTAGGTTAGTGCTAATTAACTAGGTTAGTTTAGTTAGTCAGCGTGTGGCCCCCACCGTCGGGTTTGTTTTAGGCGCCCGTGACCCGTGACGTCATCTTGGCGCAACTATTTGATTTTACGGAATTTAAATAATTCAGCAAATTTCAGAAAATACCCCAAACTTCAAATATTCATAACTTTTAATCTATAACTCCAAATTAAATAATTTATATATGAAAAATGATCAGAAAAATATGAAGAATCTGTTTATGCCATGATCATGCATGTTTGAACAAGTGAACCTCACTGAATAGGATGAATCATGATTAGGGTAACTTATGAAATAGCATTTGGAGTTGGAGTTCAACCTTGTTTGAATTCCACTTCAATTAACTTGGATTATTATTGCACTAGGTAAATTCAGTTCCTTAACATGATCATGCATCATATATGTGCATTGCATTAATTGCGTTCTTTCTCAGTTGCCGGTGTTTGTCCCTCCGGTGAGCGATGTGCAAGCGATGATTATTCGATGACACCGATGAAGAACTATTATCTTCAGAAGTGCCAGGCAAGCAAAACCCCCTTGTTCATTCCGATATAATCCCACTCTCTCGCTCCTGCTCTATTTTACTGCATTAGGACAACAACGACTCATGTGTTACTTGCTGCGGTAGCTGAACCCCTTGATCCTTTGCATGACCTGTCATACCATAGTAATTAGATGAAACCCACTAGCATGAGTAGGAATTGTTTGAGCCATGTTGTGCCTACTCATTTATGTTTGTTTGTCATGCACTACTGCTTAGAGTTGAGTCGGGTCTGATTCATCGGGAATGAATTGGAATTATTATGAACATGTCCTATTGTGTGAGCTAAGTGTGTGAACACGATTTGGTAAAAGTAGCGGTGAGAGGCCATGTAGGAGTACATGGTGGGTTGTCTCATTGCAGCCGTCCTCGAGGCTGAGTTACGTGTTTGTGATCCATGATCTGATTACTACCACGCATTGGGCCCGAAACCAATGGACCCTCTCGGCTTCTTAACCACCCTTGTCCTCGGTCAGGGAGTTGCAAGTAGTTTACGGTGTTTGTAGCATCTTTGGGGCAGCGTGCAGCGCTGACCTTAAGGGGTGGGTTGTGTTGCGGTAGGCACCGTGGCCGGTGTGCGAGTGCCGTTTGGTATCTCGGGAACCCACACACATCGTTCGGGGCTGTATGGGAAACCTCGGCGGACTCCTGCGGATGGAACCGAATAGGCGATAAACCTGGACTAGGGACTTGAGTATTTAGGTAGGCGTGGCCGACACCCCGTTAGGCTTCCGCTTGAAGGTTGCGAGTACATGTCGTGTAGCAGCGGTAAGTGGTGAGCGTGTGTGAAGAAGTACACCCTGCGGGGTTTAATATGATCTATTGAATAGCCGTGTCCACGGAAAAGGACTTCAGGTTGCCTATATCGGTTCATAGACAAGTGAAAGTGGATACTCTAAAATCATAAGATAAGCGTGAGTGCTATGGGCCGGCGTTCTCGTAGGGAGGCGGGGCGGGTCCATAGTGGTGTATTGCCATGGTGAATATGTGGACTCGTATGCGCCACCTCAAAAGTTACTTGCGATCGTAGTTCGGGATAGCCACGAGTCAAAGCTGGCTTGCTGCGGTCAAACTCCACCACCTTTGATAATGATGCATATGTAGTTGGTTACGATGTAAGTCTTGCTGAGTACAATTGTACTCACGTTTGCTTATTTTATGTTTTGCGAGAGGCGTCGGTCTCGCTAGTAATTCGCTTGGACTTGACGTTTAGCTTGTTACCTCATTTCGATCTTGTGCCTCGGCGGGATCGGTAGATAGTCGGGCTTCTCGGCCTTTTTCATTTGTAGTTATGCGTACCCGGACATGTTTAGCTTCGCTTGTGCTTTGACTTGTATGCTCTGAGTGTTGGGTCATGAGACCCATGTTTGTAATATCTCGCTCCTCGGAGCCTAATGAATAATATTTTGAGTCGTAGAGTTATGTTGTGATGCCATGTTGTATCTCGCATATTGAGCATAATGTGTGTATGTTTGAAATGCTTGGTATGTGTGGGATCCGACAAACTAGTTGTTTATCCTTGGCAGCCTCTCATATGGGAAATGTAGTCTCGTGCTTACGGCGATAGTAGTCCGCTTCTGACCGGTTCACGAGTCACTGCTAGCCCAGCACTCTGCTTGGACACTTATTGGCGGCATGTGTTTCGCCGTTCCTATATACATCCCTTGAAATGTCAGCGGTGTTATTAGTCTGCCTAGCCTGCTACAGCCGGGATACGAGTCTGTTAGCCAGTGCTACAGCCGAATATATCGTTGATGACCGACATGCTCGATGTGATTCATGTATACTGTCCCCATGGGTTAGTGCCGCTTTGGGTTCACGACTAGCCATGTCGGCCGGGTTCTTTGTCATAAGGATGCTAGCGACACTATCATATCGTGAGCCAAAAGCGCATAAGCGGTCCCGGGCCATGGTAAAGCGACACCGAGTAGAATACAGCGTGAGGCGCAAAGTGATATGATGTGTTACATCTTTGGATCGGTGTGACTTAGGATGGGGTCTGACACAACCTATTTAATAAACACATTATATAGTTATGTCATGTCATCCTATTTACATAGTCTCATATTTTGAACTATGTCTTTCCATCTTTTAGTTAGCCATCATAATGTGAAATTGTGTCATGCTATCTGTTTAGTTAGCCATCATATATGTGAAATTGTGTCATGCTATCCTGTTTGGTTAGACAACATAAATATGAATTTTTAATGCCCTCTTTTATTCCCCACTATCCATTGCACTGTCTATCATACAATGTCTATACTTTCAATTATTTTCTTGTTTATCATCCATTTGAATTGGAGAGTGTGATGGCGGTATCTAAGGGAGTAACAACACGGTCTTGAGAAAAGATTGTGCTACCGGTTGATGCAGATAGAACCACGGTTGTACTTGCCCAAGGACCAGATCCACCACATAACCCAGACTCTCAGATTGTACCCCTACCAGTTGGACGAGAGAACCAGCTACACCTTTTAACCCAACCCGGAGATAGTAACCAGATTCAGTTGACACAACACCGTCTCCACCACAGGCACCCAAACATAAAGGGGGCTGCGGTGCCCAAAGCACAAGGACCACCACTCCGAATCCCAACTCAGCGCTTAAAGGAGAAGAAGATTTGTTCTCGGGTCAGGTTTTGTAGCTATGGTTCATACTCCTTTGCTCTTGCATTCTTGTATTTACTCATACCAACTATTTTCAAATTTGAAGGATGGAATTGAAACTCCAATGGCATAACAGGTATGTTTTAAACCTGTTTCTTTAAGCTGGTTTCTTGTTGTAACCTTCTCTATGTTGATTTCAGTTTCAATTGAATAAGCAGTTATGTTCTCATGTCATGCACATTACAAGTGTTGTTATTGCTCTATAGTTACCCACACTTATATTACATCTATTACGCTTTGTCTTGAACAAATATTATTTGAGCTGTGTCTCTATCTTGATTTGGCAACAAAAACTAGAATGATATAGACCATAAAGTGACCATGGCACATAGATATATGTTTGTTTCATCTTTGTTATCTGTCCACTCTACTCTTGAACTCATTTGCAAAATGAGTTTCATATACTAACATAGTAAACATGTGATGTATGCCTTGTTTCTCTTTTAGAATCGGACAAAATATTGGAGAAACGATACAGCGTTATCAATGGTAAAGGAAATGTCTGAGATAAGGTTCAAGATAGTGAGACATCCTGTTGGTCTCCAAGAAAGCTGATAAAACTATTTTGATGACGCGAGGAACCCAAAAGTCTGTCTTGATGTAGTGTTTGAGTTCTTGGCCACTCACGCTAGCACAAGCTCTTGAACTCATTTGCTGAATCAGTTCGTCTTCTTGAGTCTCAACTTCAAGTTGAAAGACATCGATCAGATGTCTTTGACGAGGAAAATTTGAAGGGTGAGGAAGTCCTGCAGAATTCAGATGCATATTTTACGGTGCAACAACAAGCTATTTGGAGGTTTTAAGCGTAAACAAGAAAGTTAATAAGCTTGCTAAGCATCTTGCCCGACATTATGGGTACCAGGATATTGTTTCTTGAGATCTTACGAAGTGGTTTTAGTTACGGATTTGTTTTCTTTGCGGCGTTTATTTGCTGGTAGCCAACTTTGACAACCGATGTATATGGTATGCTGCTTTGTTCCCTATATTTACCTTGGTGGCGAACTTTGATGCCGATGGATGTAATATAATGTAACAGCCGTGATAGCCTAGCATAAGTTGCTTGCTTATTTATTTCCTTGTTGTCTTGTTTATTTGTTTGCTTGTAGTCGGTCAGTTCTTTTTAAAACTAGGCCACAATAACCATGGGCTAATATTCTTTGTAGTGACGATGGGCCTCCTCGAGCCATAGAAGCGATGGGCCTTCTATGGGCGTGAAAGCGATGAGGCCTTCTACGGGCGTAGAAACAATGGGCCTTCTACGGGCCATAGAAACAATGGGCCTTCTATGGGCGTAGAAACAATGGGCCTTCTACGGGCCGTAGAAACAATAGGCCTTCTGGGCGTATCATCAATGGGCCTTATCGGGCGGTATGACCATAATGGGCCATCGTTAATAGGCCGTATTTGATGGCGCTATAAGCATTAGCGTATTAACGGACCACAAGCGGGCGATGTAACCCGCAGGCTGAATTTGGCCTAAGCGAGAAAATAGCGATGCAGGCGTAAGTAAGCGAATCTTTGAAATGAGCCCAAGAATAAATGGGCTCGAGAAGGCGAAAGATAACATTCTTTGAAGCATTGCCCAACTGAATAACGGGCCCTTAATGGGTATAAAGTGATATCTTTGTTCATTACGGGCTAGTTTCACCACGAGCCGTTAGTGGGTGTAAGTGATACCTTTGTTCATTGCGGGCGATTTCTACGGGCCGTTAATAGGCCAAGAGTTACATAGGGCCTCATATGGGCGAAAGGCGTCATGGGCCATACATGGGCGAAGTGAAAAAAATTTGGAATCATATTGGATGGCCGGATAGCGCTCTTGGGCCTAATTGGATAAGGCGTAACGGGCCTTGGGTTAGCGGGGCGTAAATGGGCTATATGCGAACAAGCCGTTAACGGGCTTTCCATGGGCGCCCGCCACCTTTTGACCAAGTCAAACAGGCGGCCTTTTCACAGGAATGGGCCTCTGTTGGGCGTGCCACATGTCGACGTATCATAGGTGCCTTACGTCCAATGAGTGGATGACATCTGTCCCAGCGGTGAGCCGACCGTGTTTCCTCCAGCCAATGATGATTTTACATGCGGAAAATCCCCATTGGTCGGGGCGATAACAGGTTATCGGATCAAAACCCGACACGATAGCTTAACGGCGTTCGTTACGGTGGATGCCGTGTCGGTCACCCTTAATGAAGCAGTTACGTGACGCGATTTATCGTCATGGAAGTGGACATACGTGATGATAATTTTGGTAATGTCATCGAACACTTCTACGACAGCACACTATCTTGATTCTATCATAAATTTGTCATGGATGTACATGCATGACAAAAAACGCGACCTACTATGACAAACACATTACATCACGGAAGTGTATTTTTTTGTAGTGCTTCCCGTGAGTCCTTGAGCTTGATCGTACACGTTTGCGTGTATGATTAGTGTACGATTGAATCGGGGCGTCACATTTCGCAACAAGCAAGATGAAGATGGACAAGTAGTTCACAACAAAGCACGTCTCGTCGCCCAAGGCTACACACAAGTCAAAGGTATGGACTATGGTGAGACTTATGCTCCCGTTGCTAGACTTGAGTCCATTTGCATCTTACTTGCCTATGCTAATCACCATGATATCACCTTGTACCAAATGGACATTAAAAGTGCTTTTCTAAATGGTGAAATAGAGGAGGAAGTTTATGTTAAGCAACCTCCCGGCTTTGTTAATCCTAAGAAACCTGATCATGTTTACAAACTTCACCAAGCTCTTTATGGTCTTAAACAAGCTCCTAGAGCATGGTATAAATGCTTGACCAAATTCCTTATTCAAGAAGTCCAAATTTTATCAACCGGTTCACCATTTTTTATCGTTCTATGGTTGGTTCATTGTTATATCTATGTGCTTCACGTCCCGATATCATGCTAAGTGTGTGCATGTGTGCATGATATCAAGCTTGTCAGGGATATACCCCGTGGTGTACACCGGCCGGAAGTTAACCCGGCGGACTTGGCGATTTATTTGAGGTCAGCGGCATGGCGATATTCATCGGTGACCCGCCCGGACACGGCAATTTACCGACAACCGCCGGAGCGTTGTAACTCCTTTGGTGACCCAGCGGACGGGTCGGAAGGCGACAAGACCGGTGGCCTGTCAGTGGTTCATGAAGGCGGTTCAACTATTGTGGGCGGTTTAAGAGGAAAGGCATGAGGAATATTTACCTTACAAGGAGTTAAGACCAGGACTTGTATCCGGTTTGCATTAGAGATAGACTAGTCCTAATCCTAATAGGACTCCACATGTAACCCGCCCTCCAACATATATAAGGAGGCAGGGCTCTAAAGAGGGACAAGCTACAAGCAGAAGAAACAATCTTAGGGCTAGATACAAAGAGGAGAGCGGTTCTGGCGACTCCTCGTGATGATAATGAGACCTAGCCTCAAACAGCATGTAGGGTTTTTACGGATGATGTTTCCGGGGCCCAGCTGTCTAAATCCCTGTCTTGTGTTGTGTCTCTCGATTCCGCTCAACCCCTCTCAAGCTACCACATAGATCGTTGGCCTCACGACTAAGTCCGACACTAAGGACATCGGCGTGTTAATTCCACGACGGTTGGCGCACCGTGGGGCTCGCGCCGCAGTGGTGTTGAGATCTTGGAGGATCTCATCGAGGATTGAAGTTCGTGATTTGCTGGATGGAAAAGAACCGGCGCAGCATTTACATCGTCGACGAGCAGTCAAGCGGTATATTGAGATTCAAGATCAAGAGAACATTAGGGCTGGATCATTGCTACCGCCATAACTTCGCCGAGATCAAGAAAGTAATTATTCTCGTCGAAACCAAAACTACTGCTACAAGAGCTATCGGCGGAGAATCGTGGCGGGTCCAATGACTCTTGTGTCGAGCGGCTGTCCGATCGGCCCGCGTCTGATGGTTGCCGTCACGAAGATTTCAATATCCACGAAAGTCCGACACGGTTCGTGGAATACAATTGAAAGTGACCAAAAGATTGCAGCGTTTTCCTTAATTAGTATGGAGGACCCGCACCGGAAAGCCGCCACTCCGTAGGCATCAAATCCCATCGGTTAGAAATTACCAAGGCAATGTTTTCACGGCGGGTCAACCTGGTTGAGCGGCGCGCAAAATACCGTCGCTTCACTGCAGTTTAAATGCGAACCGCCGATCTGTTCCGAGTCAACCGGCGTTTTAAACCAGATCAACTCGAATCGCTGCTGCTCTCGTCCACAAATCCCGGTGTAGCAATCAACGTGTCTTGCTGCCTTTTCTTACGCCGCGAAGGCACTATAGATCCGAGAAAAACCGGTCTATCACATCAAGCCAACATGACACGAGATGTTGTTACTAGTGCGTAAAGTCAAAGGAAAAATACTATGGATTAGCGGCGGTCATCTACATTAAAAAGAAAAAGGCTGCAGCACGACCGCTGTCGGTGTCTCCATAGCGATTACTTTCCAAAGACTTGCTACTAGTGCTAATTGAAACAAATTACAATGGCACAATCTCCCGAAGGACCATCATCCATCACGTGCAAGACAAGACTAGTCAAATCCAAGTACTACTAGTACCGGTCCGTGATTACGTGAAGCTACAATCAATTTCAGGCAAATACCCTTTGGATGAAGGCGTTAAAAAAAGGGGCATCAAGGCTAGCCACAAGAAAAATCGAGCCAAAGTACAATTGCCAAAATTAGGAGGTATCGGTGAAGCTATCTTTTTCATCGATTGCATCAACTTTATCAATACCGGTGTCCTGTTCATCCGGCACAACCCACAGTGCTATCTTTTATATATATATTTTATCGTACGTATTAAATTGTTTGAGAACAGTTACTCTGTCTGCAATATTTTTTGTGCGTGGGAGAATTATCCATTACAAAGTGGTATTATACCACGGAGATGGAACACGCCAACATCATTAACGCGGTGGTCATCGTTACTCAACAGACTCCATAGCGGCTTACAGCGCCGTGGCGTCTCTCGCGACGCTGACTTACAATGCCGTGGCCGTCTCGCGACCACGCCGGCTTACAACAAGGAGGACAACTTGCCCGTCCATAGCGTTTTACAATGCCACGGCCGACTCATCGCCGAGCCGCCGCGATGATGCGGTTGTCTCTGCTGTCCGTCTCTCGCGGCTTTGGTCTACATCGACATACCGGGCGCTTTTGTTTTCATGAGCTGTTTATTGGATATGAGCAAAGTCACAGCTTGGGTAGACGGTTTTCTTTCAACAAAATGGAGCAAATTATCATATGCTATCAACGCCGCCCGCCTTTGGATGGCTCAATGGGCGAGCACACAAGTCGCCGCCACTACGGTTTGGTTAACTTCAAATCACCGGTTGGAAGGAACCATTGGCTGAGTTGTTGACCGTCTCATATGGGATCATTTATAACCCACATGATCACCTCAACCTTACGTGGATTCACATCGTGCTATCAACACCAATGATATACAAGTTATGCGGTTTATATCACGGTCAAAGCAGGAGAATCTCAAGCCAACTCCTCGAGTCGTCTTGAGACTCGGGGGCTACAATGACATGGCTCGGCGAAATTAGCCGGTGTTAGTGAATTCAAGAACTCCGGGTCATTGGAGGGAAGGTAACCCGGTTCCGGAGGCTACCGCTATATTGGTGAAAAATTTAAAGGCCGTCAGAAAATTTCCGGCTTAGAAAGTATATAACAGTTAAAAAATCCCGGCTCAATGAAGAAGTTCTGGGTCATCGAGAAAGGATTCGATTTAAAATCCGATTAAAGGAAGTCAGTCTCCTGAAGCTTTCAAATATCCGGGTTACAATCCGGTTCAAGGAAATATGTTCTCTCACAAAGCTCGAAGCTCTCAAATCTGGTTTAAAATTTCCGGTTAAAAAATTAACTTCTATAAGTTCGAGTTGAAAGGCCATCGAAAATTTTGGCTAAAATGAAGATTCCGGTTTACAATCCGGTTCAAGGGAAGATGTCTCCACAAAGCTTTGAAGCTCTCAATATCCGGTTCAAAATTCCGGTTCAAGAAGGATTTATCTCTTGCAAAAGTTAAAGGGTGCCAAGAGGACCTGCTGCCATGATCTTGGTTCAAACATGGGTATCATGCCTTATTGGCTTATCATATTATTGATCACTTGGGGGCTTGGTCATATCGAACCATAGTCACACCTCTTGATCGGCGCAATGCCACGGTATCACTTGGGGGCTTGGTGGTGTCCGAACCAATGCAACACCTTTTGATGGCGAAAGCCACCCGGATCACAGGGACATGGTCAAGTCTGAACCGATCACGCCTCTTGATCGTCCTAAGGCCATAGAGTCACTTGGGGCTTGGTGAACCCGAACCATTGCCACGCCACTTGATCGGCATAATGCCACGGATTGAGTTGGGGACTGGCTGACTTGAACCATGGCTACACCTTATTGGGAGCTTGGTGGTGTCCGACCATGGTAACACCATCGATCGGCTCGATAAAGCCTCATTTGCAATGGTTTTATTTTGCCTTTGCTTGAATTCTGTTCTTTTTGCTAAAGAACTTTTACTTACATTGCGTTTTAAACCGACATTGTTAAACCGGTTCAAGCTGTCAATTACAAATTGGCGGAACACGGTCAAATCTAATCCGGAGACTATCTGCCGGTTTGATTTTATGTTACCATCTTATTATGGAGTAAACCGTTGTTCATTAACCCGGCTTGACTTTCAATTACAAATTGTCGATTACATGATCAAATCATAATCCGGAGACTATCCGCTTGATGCTGGTTTGACTACTGAGTCGTGATATTATATATGGTTAAGCGGTGTTTATCACAACCCGATGCGGTTTTATCATAAACCAACATGGTATGAAAGGGTTATCATTACTCAAGATTGGGGTTATCACCCTTACTACAAAAATTGGTAAACCAATGATGTGATTCAATGTCGCGGGAATGATATATTTCATTGATTATTCTTAAAGTGCAGCCTTGCTTATAAACACTGGGTTATATGTTGGGCATTATGACCCGTCCGGTGGTAAACCCCGGGACACTTTAAACTTGTTGTATCGCGAGACATGTTGAATATAGCATGATGATAAATTATCCGGTGTTTATTAAACGGCTGGCTTTAAGATGATAAATCGCGGTATATGATGAGAAATTATCCGGTGTTTGTTAACCCGGCCTATCTTTGGACTATAAGTCGCGATTACCTATTTGGATTGCTCCATTGGAATCATAAACATAAATCATTGGGTTATATTATTCAAATAGCCAAACTTGGCTGAATTTTCATTATGATATTGAATGAATAAGGTTTTCATACCAGATTATGTTATCTTTAATAGCCAACACATTGGATTTTTATTATGGTTATTAATAACAAATATTACAATTGAGGTTTTCAAAGTAAGCTTTTAGCGCAATGGTTATCATATTATTAATGGATATGATTTATTCTACAATTGAAGGAATAGTCGAGTCGCTGCGGGCTTCGACCCGACACTTGGGGCTACATTATTTAAATTGAGATTAAATCAAATGTGCAAGTCTCATGTCGCTGCAAGCATGCACCATGACACTTGGGGCTAATGCAAAGTAATTTTGCTCATATTATTGAAGACCCGACTCATCATATTATAATGAGTCGGCCCTTGAAACTACCAATTGCTCTGTCAGCAGTTGAAGGTACAAAGCTTTTATTCATTATATGGAAGGGTCCTTTGCTCGGTTGGTAAAGCACAAGGCTCTTAACCTTACGAGCGTGGATTCAAGTCCCATGATGGGGGTTACATCATATGATGCTATTTTCATTGAAGTATATATTAAGTCCCAGCTCAATATTATCTTCTTGAGCCGGCCCTTGGGGCTACATCATTGCTCAAATCTACATGATTACACCTACAAAGTCCTGCTCATTGTTGCATAATGACCAGGCTCTTAGAGCTACATTGGTTGAAGTTTTATGAGTATAAGACAATTACAAGTCGAGTTCTTGCAAGCATGACAACCCGACACTTGGGGGCTACATAGTATGGAGTATTCAGTTTTTACTAGTCCTTTGGGATGAACAACATGGATTTCTTTGAAAGTGGCAGTATTTATATTGAAGCAAAGTCTTAAGCCACCACTTTGTTACGCTCAAAGACTTGGGGGCTACGGTATTATATTATTATCGAAGAAATATTTTCAAATTCTCGATTGAGCAAACTAGGTTGACCGGCGTCACCAATCATTATGACCACATGGCTGCAACCGGCGTCATTAATAATCATGAACGGCGTTGGCAACAATCATGAACCGATTATGCGCAACAATCATGACTCGAAATTATCAATTTTTATAACCCGACAGTCTTTGGCAATGATAAAACCGGCAAGTTCGCATCTTCAAACGGTTGAATATCAAATGAGTATTTCAAGACCAATATTTCTTAAATCGGCGCTTTGGAAGCCGACTCAAGTGGATTATTCTTCATAATATTTTTCTATAAAAAGCCAACATCGGCAATTTGAGTATGAAGCTGGTTATTGACCGGATTTGCTAGAAGGAGGAAATGACAAAGGACTTAAGGGCGATCGGTGCGGTCTACAAAATTCTTAACCGGGCACAACACTGCCAAATTTGTTACGGTGTTTATTTTGCAGCATAAGTTTACCATGGATAAATCAAGCTAAACTTGGGGCTAATGTCGTGGATATACCCTTGGTGTAAACCGGCGGAAGTTAACCGGCGGACTTGGCGATTTATTTGAGGTCCGCGGCACTTGGCGATATTCATCGGTGACCGCCCGGACACGGCAATTTACCGACAACCCGCCGGAGCGTTGTAACTCCTTTGGTGACCGGCGGGCCAGGTCGGAGGGCGACAAGACCGGTGGCCCGTCTGGCGGTTCATGAAGGCGGTTCAACTATTGTGGGCGGTTTAAGAGGAAAGGCATGAGGAATATTTACCTTACAAGGAGTTAAGACCAGGACTTGTATCCGGTTTGCATTAGAGATAGACTAGTCCTAATCCTAATAGGACTCCACATGTAACCCGCCCTCCAACATATATAAGGAGGCAGGGCTCTAAAGAGGACAAGCTACAAGCAAGAAGAAACAATCTTAGGGCTAGACACAAAGGAGAGCGGTTCTGGCGACTCCCTCGTGATGATAATGAGACCTAGCCTCAAAGCAGCATGTAGGGTTTTACGGATGATGTTTCCGGGGCCAGCTGTCTAAATCCTGTCTTGTGTTGTGTCTCTCGATTCCGCTCAACCCATCTCAAGCTACCACATAGATCGTTGGCCTCGCGACTAAGTCCGACACTAAGGACATCGACATATTAATTCCACGACAAAGCTGCTCTAAAGAATGTCATCTTAAGGCCGTGAAAAGGATAGTGAGATACTTAATCCATACACCAAACTTTGGCATTTGGTACCCAAAGAGGGCCTCTTGATCTTGTTGGCTACTCCGACTTCGGACTATGCGGTGACAAAGTTGATAGAAAGTCCACTTGGTGCTTGTCAATTTCTTGGTAGATCTCTTGTATCTTGGTCTTCCAAGAAACAAAACTTCGGTATCCTTATCCACCTTGAGCGGAATACATTACCGCTGGTTCATGTTATGCTCAATTACTTTGGATGACCCAAACCCTTAAAGATTATGGGATATATGTGAAACATGTTCTATTACTTTGTGACAATGAAAGTGCTATCAAGATTGCTCACAATCCGTGCAACACTCTCGAACTAAGCATATTGAAGTTCGTCATCATTTCATTCGAGACCATGTTGCCAAGGGACATTAATCTCAAGCATGTTACTTTTGAAAAGCAATTAGTGGATATATTCACTAAACCACTTGATGAGAGAGTGTTTTGCAGGTTAAGAGGTGAATTGAACATCATTGATGCTTCAAACTTGGAGTAGGAACTCCATTTGATACATGCAAGGCATGAGCCTATGACTAATCCTTGACATTTCTCTTATGATGACTATTTTATGTCTTGGATATATTTGCACCTTGCATGTTACCTAACCCTTGTAGGTACTTGGATGAATCTAAGTCTATGAGATTGCAACTCACTCACATCTTGAGCAATCTCTACATCACCAAGTCTCTATATAATGGTGGTTGAAGACAAGGAAGCACAAAACCACTCACACATATCCTTTGACAAATTCTATGTTGAGTTTCATGATTGTTATTTTGGATACACAAAGTGCTCTTCCTTGCAAAAACTAACCCATGTAGGTAGATGAACTCAAGTTCAAGTGGTGCTCCCAACTCTTGATGAGCTACATCAACTTTGAGCATCCACATAAGTTCAACTACATGATCACGATCAACACCACCACCCAAGATATGTTATTCCATCTTGAAAAGCTTTACTCCAAGTCATGAGTCAAAGCAACTCGACAAGATGTGAATACATCAAGATGTAAGCGAAAATGGTAACCCCATTTTGAGCTTAAGCGATAGTATGACCTATGATCAAGTGATCTCACTTGACTCCTAAGTCAATATACTCTAACATAGGTGACATAGTGCCGACCATCTCTAGATGAAGTTTTCTTGTGTTTTCTTTGTGCTCTTGCATTTGTCCCATGCATATGTATTTTCCCTTTCAAAAAAAACTTCATCTAGATTTCTTTTCTTTTCTTTTTGTTCTGCATTCCCTGCATCCATTTCATTGCAAATCCTTCAATCAATTCCTTGCAAATCCTTGTGAGATCTTACTTGTCTAGTGAGCTGAGGTGACAAGTGTTTTTCTCTGTGATGAACTCGGTCACACGGTTCCTTGTTTCGGTCTAACGAATCATTTCGGTGCCACGAAGCATACCATAGTGCCACCGATTTCACTACAGGAAAGACATTTTGCCATTTATTCCTGCATTACTTTTGATCCAGCTCCACTCAATGAATCTTGTCCTCTACATGCATCACATTTACCTTAGTGCTTTGTTCCGTGACTCAAGGACCAAGCATTCACGACAAATTCAGAAGACCCTTCTTGGAAATTGATGTCAAAGGGAGAGAGAGATCACATCAAAGCTTAGTCATATCTCTAGGGAGAGAATACTCAAGGAGAGAGTAATCTTCAAGGATCCCGGATGCTTGGTGTTCAAGAGGAGATGCCACATGTCTTCTTGAGGGAAAGACATGTTCATATGTGCTTATTTGCATTAGCCCTGCTCATTTGTTTCTTTGAGCTCTGTTTTTACATTCCCTATCTTCTCCCGGTATCCTATGCTAGATTCAGGAGCAAGACATCTAAGGGAAAAAATTATTTAAATCCATTGCACATCTTTACCTTTGGGGACATGTCTATGTCAAATGTGGTATAGTACTCACTCTCTACATGTCATCCAGTCTTGGTACTCTTGTGGTTCTCTTTGTTTGCTCTTGCTAGTAGGTGCATCATGTTATCTAACCTTGTTTGCGTAGGTTCATTCCATCCTAAGCCAACTCAAGACCACAAGGTAAGTATATGCATCACAGTCAAGTTTATGAGGATCTCTTGCTGATGTACATCTTGTTTGCAAGAAGGACTCATGAGCATGAAGGTACATTTGAAGGAAATATGCCCTAGAGGCAATAATAAAGTTATTATTTATTTCCTTATATCATGATAAATGTTTATTATTCATGCTAGAATTGTATTAACGGAAACATAATACATGTGTGAATATATAGACAAGCAGTATGTCACTAGTATGCCTCTACTTGACTAGCTTGTTAATCAAAGATGGTTATGTTTCCTAACCATGAACAAGGAGTTGTTATTTGATTAACAAGATCACATCATTAGTTGAATGATCTGATTGACATGACCCATTCCGTTAGCTTAACACTTGATCGTTTAGTATGTTAATGCTTTCTTCATGACCCATACATGTTCTGTAACTATGAGTTATGCAACTCCGTTTACGGAGGAACACTTTAGGTACTACCAAGCGTCTAGCGTAGCTGGGTGATTATAAAGGAGTACTACAGGTGTCTCCAAAGGTACTTGTTGGGTTGGCGTATTTGAGATTAGGTTTTGTCACTCCGATCGTCGGAGAGGTATCTCTAGGCCTTCTCGGTATACACATCACCTAAGCCTTGCAAGCATTACAACTAATGAGTTAGTTGTGAAATGATGTATTACGGAACGAGTAAAGAGACTTACCGGTGCGAGATTGAACTAGGTATTGGATACGACGATCGAATCTCGGGTAAGTAACATACCGATGACAAAGGGAACAACGTATGTCGTTATGCGGTTTGACGATAAAGATCTTCGTAGAATATGTAGGAACCAATATGGGCATCAGGTTCCGCTATTGGTTATTGACCGAGAATGGTTCTAGGTCATGTCTACATAGTTCTCGAACCCGTAGGGTCCTTGCAACAACGTTTGATGGCAGTTCATTATGAGTTTATAAGTATTGATGCACGAAGGTTGTTGAGTCCGGATGTGATCACGGACATGACGAGAGTCTCGAAATGGTCGAGACATAAAGATTGATATATTGGAAGCCTATGTTTGGACTTGGAAGGGTTCAGTGAAAGCAGGAAGTTCTGGGAACACGGGGGTTACGGAACCCCGGGGTATATGGGCCTT
>JAHIAM010003069.1:0-86095 GCA_021605205.1 Aegilops longissima
GGTAATGGGCGAAACAAGCATTCCGTCCGGAGTCGGTACCGCCACCCACGACTTCCATCGACACCATATTTCTTGGAGTCGTTAGAGCAATCTCTTCAACCTCATCGTTTTTAACTCACCCCCAGGGTGTCGGGTTCGGAGCAGGGGTCCCAGACTTGCCCACTGCGGCCTCTTTGTGTGGCTCAAAGGAGGCCAGGGCGGCCCATCTTCATCAACACAAGCTCAAGACCCTCGCGAGCCAAGCCTCTGAGGCGGGCGACAAGGCTTCCGAGGCGCGGCCTCGTCGGGGCTCACGAGGAGGGAAAGTTCAAGGCATGGTACCTCGCGAGGTGCCCGTGGCCTAAGCCATGGCGACCAAGGCGCCCGGTGGGTGCCGCCAGCGCTCCTCCTTTCCTCTTTGGTGCAAAGGGCAAGCGCGGCGGAGCATCAAGCAAAGGCATCCGTTTGATTGCAACAAGACCAAGACCAGCCCCAGCGGCTGGAAGGAGTCATCGTGGAGCCCAGCGGCGTCATCACGAGCCTTTGGCGAGGACCAACTTTATCGGGATAAGTGTACCATTGTTCCCCTTCAAAATGGCCATGTTGGCGCCCTTCGCTCAATAAGGAAGAGGCCGAGGCCTTCTATATAAGTAGAGCTATCCACCATAGTAGGGCCTCCCGGGCTGGCATTTTGGAATCGAAGAGAGAGAGGGCGATCCTCAAGCTGGGCGACGGGACACCACTTAGCGATTCATCGCTTCCACCAAACAGACCCTCGCGAGGCTGTTCTTCCTGTTCTTCATCAGCCGGAGGCAATCCACACACCACACCTTTGGGTAAGTTTACACCGATGGTGGCCGAACCATGTAAATCTGTGTCTCTTGTGTTGTTCTTCCTAGTAGTTTTGGTCCCTGCGATTGGGATGCGAGGCGGTGGAGGTTGGATCTTCGCCGCACCCGAGTTGAACCTCAAGGGTGCGGAACCCGAAATCCGACATTTGGCGTGCCCGGTAGAAGTGCGCGGAATCTGCCTTCGTCGCCTCGTTCTTCCCGACCACGCAACCATGTCGGCTTTCGTCGGGCTCGCGCGGCCTCAGACCTCCTTGCCTCCCATATCGCCAGGCGGCTCCCGTGGGGCGTTCGTCGTTCCCGTCACTGCTCGCCGCCCGGCCCGGCGAAACGGCAACAGCGTCGTCGGCACCCGTCCATGGCGGGGCGGCGCCTGCGAGCCGCTCACCCGCTGGTTCTTCATCCGCGCGCCCGTGCGGCCATGGAACGAGCGCACTCGCCGCGGCCAGCGAGCTCTGTGCTACCGCCCGTCGGCGGCGTCTCGAAGAATGGCTCGACGCGTCGCCGAACTCATCGCTGCGGGCGACCCAGCGCCGTCCGTCTCGGCTGCACCGCACCACGGCAGGCGATGAAGCTCTTAGGCGCCTCATGCCTCCTCCTCAAAGGCGGCGCCACGGCCCCAAGCGTCACACCTGGCGGAACCCGTTCCGCCAGGTGCAGCGCGGCAAGCGAAGGCGTCGCCCACATTACTTGCCGTACAGCGCCATCCTCGGGTACCCAGCGTTGGCCAAGTTCATAGCCGTAACCCACCATGGCTACAACATCCTCAAGATGCGAAGCGGCGGAGGTCATCCACGGTGCCCTATGAGAGAGAGATGCGGTGTGCTCCACGGAAGCGAGCTTTTGAGCCGCATCCTTTGGAAGACCAGACCACGGCGGCGGGATGCCTCGAGCAGCACCAAGAAGAAGAAGACATCGACCGGCCCGGCTCTTCAAGACAGACCCCTCGGGGCTGCACCGGGCGAGAGCCTCCTTCCATCGCATAGGAAGCGGCGGCGCCCTCCTCAAGCGAGGGCTCGGGGCTCTCCCTGGAGACGCCGACCTCGCCAAGGTCTCGAGGCGCTTGGGCACCATGTGGGCGTGTTTGAAGCACGTTTCCATAGCGAGGAGCAAGACCGGGAGGGCAGGACCCTCAGGAATTCATCGGCAAGGCCATTCAAAATTCACGACAGTCAAGGGTCATGAGGGCAGCCGTCGCCTGCTGTGGCCCCCTATCGAGGCGAGGATGGTGGGCTCTTGCGTGCATCGACATACGAGGCTCAGCAGGCCGCATCTCGCTGGCGCCTCGGCCCTCATGAGTGGGACATTGCGAGGTCCGCCCCGCTACGTCGCATGCCTTATGGCACCTAAGCAGCTCTGCTGCTGATGTCTCATGAGGACCATCACAGGCTCAAGAGGTCGAGAGCACGCGGCAGCCTGGTGGAGATGGAGATGGCCCATGAGGAGCCGCCCGGGCGCCAGACCTCCCAAGGCCCCGGGCCTGGGGGCTCGTGAGGATCGCTCCGCAGCCCACAGTCTGCTACATCAACAACCCTTCATCCCCAACATCACGGTGACATCTTTAAGTTTTATTTCCATTTGGGGCGCCTTGAGGCCGCATTATTCCCAGGCGCGTGGGTCCGTCCTGCGGTATGTATCCCTTTATTTCATGTCTTTAGCTTATCCTGTTGGGCGCCCTCGGGCTACATCATCCCAAGCCGCTCGGGCCAGTCCGGTGACATGTATCCTTCATGCGTTTTCCTTAGGATTATGCTCTCGTTCCACCATGCTTGTTATTTGGTGCCTTCTCACAGGTGGCGAAATCTTGCACGTTAAATGGGGGTGCACGAGCATCGCGACTCAGGAGCTCCTACCGGCTCTCGGCCCTCACCCTCTGGTCTTGTCCATGGCATCGCGACCTGGCTTGCCGGCCGGTGAGACCAGCCGAGAGCCGGGACCGGGGCGTGGAGTTTCGTCATCCAATCTAACTAGCAGCGTTAAAGGGGGGTGGTGAGCATCGCGACTCAGGGCTCCTACCGGCTCTCGGCCCTCACCCTCTGGTCTTGTCCATGGCATCGCGACCTGGCTTGCGGCGATGGTAAAGACCAGCCGAGCCGGGACCGGGGCGTAGAGTTGCTGCGTCGACCCGGCTTGCAGCGTTAAGGGGGTGCACGAGCATCGCGACTCGGGGATCCTACCGGCTCTCCGGCCCTCACCCTCTGGTCTTGTCCATGGCATCGCGACCTGGCTTGCCAGCGACGGTGAAGACCAGCCCGAGCCGGGACCGAGGGCGTAGAGTTGCGTCATCTAATCCAGCTTAGCGGCGTTAAAGGGGGTGCACAGGCATCGCGACTCAGGGCTCCTACCGGCTCTCCGGCCCTCACCCTCTGGTCTTGTCCATGGCATCGCGACACAGCTTGCGGCGGTGAGACCAGCCGAGCGGGACCGAAGGCGTGAAACACCGGCATCGGCCAAATTTGCAGGAACACACTCGAAGATAAGGCCGAGATCCGGTGCAACCGCCTTGGTAGGAGCCTCGTGAGTCAGCGGTGGCTCACGGGTGCCCGAATACACCTCGTCCAGCCCTACCGTGCTAGCCACGTGTCGAGTGGGGCTGTATCGCCCGGGGCTCCTCCGGAGAGCCCCCCTCCATGTTCGATGGAAGCACCATGCTCCATGTTGGTGGCGACTGCTTCGAGGAGGCGGCTATGCCCGTCGCATCGGAAGCGCTATGCCCGCTGGTGATAAACAAATGAGGGTGGCCTCCGGTCGCATCAACCTCGGAGGCAGGCTCGATTATGCGGCCTCGTCGTAGCGCCTCTCCTCGGGGCGCCCCTTGAGGCTGGGCATGGGGCTGCGCTGGAGTCACGCCAGAACGCCGCCGCCACCGGCGAGCCCTCGGGCTGGTTCGTCGCCGTCACTCCCGGCGGAGCCAAGAATGCATAAGCCGTTTGGCGTCGAGGGACTCACGAGCATCGCGACTCGAGAGCCTAACTGGTCACGTAGCCCTCACTCCTTAGTTCGAAAAGGCTAACGGCGGTTGAGGTATCGCGCGGGCGGGCTCCATGAGCGTGAAACAGTGGGTCGCCCGCGTCTCACCTCCCTACTTGTTGTTAAATGCGCCAAGGGACTCTGAGCATCGCGACTCAGAGCCTAACTTGTCACGTAGCCCTCACTCCTTGGTCCGTCCTAGTTTCGGTCGGGGCTAACATGGTGGAGGGTATCACAGTGGGGCGGGCTCTGCCGGCGTAGAACATAAGCAAGTAGGAAGCGC
Source organism: Aegilops longissima (assembly GCA_021605205.1). NCBI lineage: Eukaryota > Viridiplantae > Streptophyta > Magnoliopsida > Poales > Poaceae > Aegilops > Aegilops longissima. The sequence continues at coordinate 4,081 of JAHIAM010003069.1, forward strand.
CAAATTTCAAGGAATTCAAAAGCAAATATTACAGTCCACACTGTTATCGCGAGTATAAGCATAAGTTCGCGCCTCCACGAGGCATGATACATGTGCAGGAATTAAAAGCAAGACATGAGCACTTGGCGGAGTCACTTGTCGGCGGTGGAGCAGCAGTGGGCTCGCCTCGTGAAGCAGCAGGGCGGCAGCGCCGCTTGGCTTGGTGCTGAAGCCGGAACTTCCCAATAGAGCCTCAGCGGGACCCTTCACAGCCTCGGCAGCGCAGCTGCATGCTGCGCCCGCTGCGGCTCAGCGAGGCTGTCCATGTCGGCTGGGATCGCGAAGATAGATGTGGGTGAGGATCGCGTCAATGCCGCAGAAGACAAGACACGCGCCTCGGCCTCGGCCGTGGGGCCAAGACCAAGGGAGACATCTTCAAGAGCGCGAATCAGGAAGGGAAGCAGCTTGGCGGGGCCGTCCTCTGTGCCGGCCAGTGGGCTCTCCAGGCCGCTATCATAAAGCTCCCACAGCAAGGTGCGAGCCTTCACCTCCATATCCAAGAAGGCCACGCGATCTTTGGCAAGAACCTGCGCCTTGGCGTCCAGCTCGACCTTCCTCGCCTCCAGCTCCTGCTCCAGCGCGCCTAGGCGGTCGCGATGCTTCTTCAGCTTGGCCTCCCGGTCCTTGATTGCCTCCTAGCAAGCCTTCATGCCTTCCTCCTGCTCCTGGTGGAGGCGGGACTCCTCGGCGAGCTGGTTCTGCAGGCCCTTCAGCTCGCCCTCCAGCGTCTCACAGCGACCTCGGATGCTGGCTGCCTCCCCAGGCAGCATCGCGGGCTACCGCCGCCTCGCAAACAGCTTGCTTCTCCTCGTCACAAGCCGTGAAGCCTGGACCAGCGCCGCCCGAATCAAGCGTCGGCGCGAATCGCGAAGGCCAGCTCAAGCGCCCGGCCTGGCGAGGTGGCGCCGAAGATCTGCCGCAGCCGGTCGATTCAGCAGCGGCGTGATCCGAGACCGCGGGAGAGTCGGAGACGAAGTTGGCGGAGTAGGAGGTTGGCGGCTCACGTAGCCGCGTGATGCCTTGGCCGAGCAATGGCGCCGCAGCAGCAGTGGAGAGCAGCGCCCGGCAAGGCCACCTCGAGTCGCCTAGACCAAAGGGCTGAGCTTCGCCCAATGGCTCGGCCGAACCTGTGAGGACGCCCGGGCAGAAGAGGCCTGGGCGTCGGGATCATCTTCCTTTTCGGGCAAAGGCACCGCCACGGATGGGGCCTCACGAGCCCCCTTCAGCTTCTTCGCCGCGGGCGCCAGCTGGCCGAAGACATGGACATCGAATCTCGTCGTGAATAATAATAAAGACAGAAGCGAGGCACTTACAAGTCGTCGCTGCTGGACTCGAGCAGCCTCCGGCCATACTTGAAGCCGAGAGCCGGCTGCGGGGATCAGCTTCAAGGGGACCAGGAGGCGGGAGGCACGTCTGCGGATCGCCCGGGGCAGGCGGACCCGGAGGACCAGCCAGTCCGGTCCTTCTTGAGGATCGGGGCAGGCTTGCCTCCCGCTCACCCTCATCCTCGTCGTCGTCACTCTCGGGGAGGCGGAGAACACGGGGCTGCGCCCACGGGGAGAGCCCTTGACTCCGCCCAGAATCAACCCTCTCTGGCTCTCTTTCCTCCACCTCTTGGCGGAGTAAGAAGAAACCGTCCACCAGGTCCTCCCGGAGCCTCCCGGGCACGAGCCCGTCCCCATTGAAAGGTGGGCATGGGCCCCAACCTGCTCCCAATCCTCGTGAAGGAGCAGGCGCGGGCGCCCTCGGTCTCGCCGCTCGCCCCCAACCAAGGACTGGAGGACCGTCGCCCGAGTCCTCGCTGGCGAGCCACGGGGCTCAGTGAGGCCTCCACATCGAGCGAAATCTTGGCGGAGGCGGGCAGTTGGTGCTCGAGGAACTCCCTCGGCGGCGGCCTTGCCGGTCAGCCTCGCCGCCGCCGCGTCGTCCAGACTTTAGATCTGCGTCCATCTTCTCGGCACCGGCTTGGCAGGGATCCAGCTCCATTGAGGACCCGGTCGTGGAACTCTCGGCGGAGCTCCGTGGGCAGGATCAGCCGAGGTGGATCGCCCGGCATCCACAGGATCCACTTGCTCTGAAGCCCTCTATCCGCTTCGGGGTTGAAATGGCGATGGCTCCGCCCGTGGCGATGAAGCTTCGCGCCGTGAGCGGAACCAGGGAGAATCGGAGGAAAAGTAGTGGCACAGCAAAGGCCACGAGGGCTTCACCCAACATGGGCCTCACAATAGTAGGCGAAAATTGCGAGAAGAAGGGCGGAGTTGGGATGAAGGTGCGAGCGTGAATGTTGTAATGGCGGAGGGCGGAAAGAAGAACTCAGAAAGGAGGCACCGGACCGGCAATGATGGCACTCACAAAGAAGCGGGTGAAGGTACTCCCCTACCCTCTAGAGGCGGAGGAGCGGCCTTGAACACAGCTGTTCCATTGCGCCCTGCGCCTCCGCCAACCGGCGCATCGAACAAGGCTACTTGTTGACACGTTCAGCGGGTCCAAAGCAGGAGAGTACCGAGGCTCGGCCGGGTTTGACAAGGAGCCATGGCTGGCTAGGAGCGAAAGCGGAGTGGATCGAAAGGTCTTGGGCAGGGAGGAGGCGCAAAAAGGGGATCGAGCAGCAAGCTGCGCCAGTAAAGGAGGCAAGGAAGATGCCGCTCTAGTATCAACCAGCCTGATTGCGAGGCGCCCGTCAATCAACGCCACCTTGGCGCCAAAACCCGCAGGCTATTAGGAGCCTGACGCCGCACTTGCCCTTCGCCTCTCTGCTCGGCCAAGTTGGGCGCTGTGGGCCGGGGAGCTCTTGTCGGCGTTCTAGGGCGGGGGTCCCAGACTTGCTGCATGCGGCTGCGGCGTGGCTCAAAGGAGGCCCGGGGCGGCCCATCTTCATCAACACAAGCTCAAGACCCTCGCGAGGGCCAAGCCTCATGAGGCGGACGACAAGGCTTCCTCGAGCCACGGCCTCGTCAGGCTGGCTCACGAGGCGGAGAGTTCAAGGCAGGGTACCTCGCGAGGTGCCCGTGATGCAAGCCATGACGACCAAGGGCGCGATCAGGCGCCAGCCCGCCAGCGTCCTCCTTCCTCTTTGGTGCAAAGGAGCAAGCGCGAGCGAGCATCAAGCAAAGGCCTCCGTTTGATTGCAACAAGACCAAGACCAGCCCCAGCGGTGGAAGGAGTCATCGTGGAGCCCAAGCGGCGTCATCACGGAGCCTTTGGCGGCGAGGACCAACTTTAGTCGGGATAAGTGTACTCATTGTTCCCCTTCAAAATGGCCAATTGTTGGCGCCCTTCCGCTCAATATTTGGGAAGAGGCCGGGGCCGTCTATATAAGTAGAGCTAGCCACCATAGTAGAGCCTCTCCCAGCGGTGGCATTTTGGAATCGAGAAGAGAGATAGAGACCCGATCCTCAAGCTAGGCGGCGGGACTCCACTTAGCGATTCATCGCTTCCACCAGAAGCAGACCCTCGAGGCTGTTCTTCCCTATCTGTTCTTCATCAGCCCGGAGGCAATCCACACCACACCTTTGGGTAGGTATTACACCACGATGGTGGCCCGAACCAGATATAAATCTCGTGTCTCTTGTGCTGTTCTTCCTAGTAGATTAGGTCCTGCGATTGGTGATGCGAGGCGGTGGAGGTTGGATCTTCGCGCACCCGAGTTCGAACCTCAAGGGTGCGGAACCGAAATCCGACACGGCGGGCGAGGTGGGGGTTTGCCGATAGTCGGTTTCCTTAGCTGCGGTCCCACTTGTAAGGCCAAGCGCAGCATACGATCCCAAACGGACCTTCGTTTGCACGAACTCAATGATAATTTTGACTAGAAAAGCAAGATCAAAGAAAACAAGAACCACAAGAATACATTTTACTACTCCCGTAAGTTGGATTAGTGCCTTCTCGATGCATTCATTGTTGATCACGTGGGCTCGATCTTGCATGCTTCTTTCTTCTTGAGTGTAAAGAAGTAAGCGTTGCTTCCTCGCATCTAGTCTCATGTCTAGCCTCTATTCTAGTACTCCCTCCGGTCTGTTTTTCTCTATGTCTAAGCAGCAACACGCATACCAAGTAGGAGTATCAACAAGTGCACTAATCTCATATATAGCCTCTATGCTAGCTAAAAGTGATAGAACATCTACTAAATTACGCTCTATCAATATATGGATGTACTCTTCTTCCCAATACAAAAACTTACATCCATTCTACTCCCTCCGTTGCACAATACATGCCTTCTATTTGTCAATATATATATAGGTACATCCATTTTTGGACAAATGGAAGTCAAGTATTTTGGAGCGGAGGAATCCTAATAAAAATTTTAAGTTAGCACGACTAGTCTAATCCGAGGAAACTGGTAGAAGATCTGGTCGGGTTCTTCTGTTGTAGATATGCCTAGAGGCAATCATGTATGATGATATTTCCTATGTGTTTATGAATAAAGATAGTCCTTGGACATTATCAATGATGTGTATCGGCAAAATGCATTGACTTGTTTGTGGGACTATGCATTGTATGATGACTGTCCTAAAGGTCCCTAGTCGAAGGGCTGTGTGGATGCATGGCCGACTAGACTAGCATATGACACCTGATCGATGGCTTGGTCTCACTAGCCATGGAGCATTGGATGCTAACGGATAATATGGACTTGGAAAGGTCTGGTGGATTCGGCGTGGTGAGTCCGAGTCGAGATAAGGTCGAGTCGGACGAGAACCAACTATGAGGCAGCGACATGTCATCTGTGAGTCTCTAGTACAACATCGTTCTATGTCCTAAGACACGAGTGACGCATGTACTGGGATGGTGACAGACTTGCTTTGGGCCGATACCAGCGCTACTCCGTGTTGGGTAGTTACAAAGGTAGATTCGGGTTTGTCTAGTCCCATGCTGCGAGACATGGTCGAGCAAGATGGGATTTGCCCCTCCGATCAGGAGAGATATACTCTGGGCCCCTCGTGTGATCCAACCAGGATAAGCATGGCCATGCGACAAGGATTATGAGATAATCCGGTTTGTGGTCGATTATCAACAACGAGAAAGAGGTCGGGCTAGCACAAGGATGACAGTCTGCCTTGAGGCCCGACAACATATATCGTGTGGCAAAGGGAGAAGTGTGACATGTTATGCGAGTTAGCCTAACTTGACATCATAATGCGCTTGGTGGTGGCACGCCTTGCTAGAGGCTGCTACCAACCGTGCAGGTCGGAGGTAATCTGACTGTGACCAAGCCGACTTGAACCTAAGGGTCTCGGCTTAGGGAAGGAACCTCGAGGTTGGTTCGTGGGACCTTTGGTGGGATGTGATCTGAACTGGACTAGGAGCGTGACCGAGTAGACTTTGGGCTTTAGGGTCCGTCACGAGGCCCAAGTGTTGAGCTCTGACGGACGCCTATATAAAGTGGAGTGCGGCACACTCATGAGGTTGATCGATTCGGTGCTGCGACTAGGGTTTGCATGTGTTGCAAATAGCCACCTCCACTACTTGCCGGTTTGTGTGATCGGCCCTAGCAGTCCGCCATACGGTGTTCCTCCCTCCTGCGGATACCATTAGGCGGTGCACTTGCGCTGCTCCGCGAACTTGTGAAAGTGCAATCTTGCTCTTAAGAATATTTTTGATATTGATGACAAACCTACATATAGGGGACTAACCTTGTTTGCTAAGTATATACATAGGCCGTCGTCTCTGGTGTTTCTTTCTTTGGTGAGTATCATGATGCATCATATGAGATTTTACTCAAGCAAATTATCAATGAGGAAAGAGCAAACAAAGATGAAGTATTGTGCTCTTTTGTATTTCTTGAGTAATAGGAACCCCGCACTATTAAGAGGATCCGAAGTGTAGAGTTCAAGACTTGCTCACATTTTGTCTCATAAACAATTCTATCACAATAGACCAAAATCCTAGCAATATCCCTTAGCCAAAACCTACCACTTCTCCCGGCGGATCATCCGGACGACTACCCAGATCATCCGGGCTTCACCCGGATCAGCCGGACCCTGCACCCGATCATCCGGATAATAGGTGTTTTCCATCACAGAATGGTGTGGCTGAAGCCGAATCATCCGGACATTCCTCCGGATCATCCGGGATGTTTCCCGGATCTTCCGGATCCTATTCCGGATCGTCGGATAACCGTGCCCTGTTATCACAGAAACCATATGTTGTAGCCGGATCGTCCGGTCAGGCATCCGGATCATCCGGGGCTTGTCCGGATCATCCGGGGTTGCCTCCGGTCTGTCGGGCTGCTCGCAGCTCGGCTGCAACCATCTGCATCGGGCCTTACGCAGATTTATCCGGACAATGTTCAGATCATCCGGATGGTGTCCCAGATCATCCGGGGTGGTCAACTTGTGTCCAAGCGGCTCTATTCGGACATGGTATAAATAGCACCTTACCCCTTCGGGATAAGATTGAACACCAGCATAAACACACCTCAAGAACACCAGTGCTTCTCCTCTCGTGCTCACACACTAAATCCGGATCCCGGCTTGTTTCTTGAGAGTTTAGAAGAGTTGTTCCAATCAAAGAAAGATCTTCTTCCTCCCTTCAAGTGACCAAAGCAAATCGAAGTTTGAGCAAGTTTGAGTCTTTCCCTTGGATCTTGTTACTCTTGGAGGTTGGAGACTCCTAGGCGGTAGGAGTCATTGGTGAGAATCAACTATTGTGATTACCCCGGAAAGTTTGTGAGGTTTTGGAGACCACCCAAGGTCTACCACTAGTGGTTGAAAGCATGCCTTGGTGTTGTCTCAAAGGAGAATAGGGTGAGCCTTCCGTGGCGTTGGTGTGCCTTCGTGGTAACATCCACCTCTCTAACGGTGACTAGCTTCCCTCCAAGGAAGTGAACATCGGCATACATCCTCGTCTCCGGAGTTGCGGTTATTCTAACCTAACTCTCTACTTGTGGTTACTTGTCTTGTAGCACTTACTTACATCATATCCTGCTTGCTTATTTATATGCTTGTGCTACTTGCTTAGTACTTAGTACTTACTAGCAATTGTTAGGCTCACCTTCATATTTCGCATTATTACCTAAAATTGCTAAGTAATAAATAAAATTTGTAATTGTACCTATTCACCCCCCCTCTAGGTCCATCTCGATCCTTTCAATTGGTATTAGAGCCTCGTGCTCTATTCTTTATGGCTTAACCGCCCTAGGCGAGATGAACCCGGATGGGACTCCTGAGTTGTAGATCCTAAGGATAAAGGCGGGGCTTCTTACGAAGTCAAGTCCTTACGTCGGAGGATCTAGAGCGAACCCTTGCTAAGCAAAAGAGGAGCATGATGCTTCTCTTGAGGCCTTAGTCCAAATGAGATTAGCCACGTTGTCCTCGGTGCTTGCACCACTCTCGGGTGGTGCTGCCTCAAGGCCAAGCTGTGCCTACTCCATCACTTGGTCAACAACCTCCTAACAATGAACACGCCGGTGTTCCTTGGCTATGCAAGACCTCAGGTTGAGAAACAAAGATATAATCCTCAAGGCAGTCCTCCTTTGCTTAGTGCCACTTCGATTTTCCTTTGTGGAGAGTTGCTATGCAGGACCATCTTCGACATGGAAGCGATGAGATGTTGGAGATCTTGGAGTATGGCTATCATGTGGTTGATCGAAAGAACCCCACCAAGAGAAATATATGACAAGAACCTCAATGACACTGCAATCATGTGGATAAGGAGAGGCTTGGATGAAAAGCAAAGGAGACCGTTCATACACATCACAAGTGCCAAGGAACTATGGGAAGCTGTTGTGCGATCCAAAGCGGCACTTCTACCCTCAGGGGTGCTCAATATGAAATTGCCAAGGGCAATTGCAAAACTTTGTATGGAGAAAGGTGAAACCCCAATCAACTCCATGGCGTCTCATGACACTCACTACCGATATTGAGTCATGTGAGTGTGACAAGACACAAGATGGATTCAACATGACTAAGAGGTTCCTTGTGGATAAGTTACTCCATGCTCTTGCTCCATTTCACCATCAAATGGTGTGGGACATAAGACAACACCATACCTTCAAGGAAATGACTACAGATGACATCTTATCCACCTTTCAACTATTTGAAGAGTCAAAGACTAATGCTACAAAGCATCTTGCCATGCATGGTTCTCCATCATCAAAGATCAATCTTGCATTGAAGGCCAAGCATGTATGTGAAGATGAACAAAGTGAAGAAGAAGAAGAGGATGCGAAGATGGTGATGAGATTGAATCGACGAGGGCCCTACATATGAAGACATGGATCTTTTTGTCAAGAAGTTTAAGCGGGTAAGTTCAAGGAAGATTCCAAAGAAGAAAGTAAGAAAATGCTACAACTGTGAAGAAACCAATCACTTCTCCAGCGAGTGCCCTTATGAGAAGAGAGAAGATAAACCAAGGTTTCCCAAGACCTTTCCCAAGAAGAAGTTGCCAAATCCTTTGAACTCCAAGCTCAAGAAGAGAGATGGAAAGGCAATGGTTGCTCAAGAAGAATCTGATTTCGGATGATGTTAGTGGTGTTGCCGGAGTTGCTCAAGACTCTCAAAACACCTTGAGGTTAGTAAACAAGAGTGGTGGCGTGGTCACCTACAACTACATGAAAGATTACAAGGCAGCGCTCACAAATGCCTAATGGCAAAGGCCATGGTTGAAGAAGAAGAGGACCAAAGCTCTTCGACAAGATCAAGGTAACTCCACGATCAAATCCTCCTCTTTTCCGCCTTCTACTTCTAGTGATGAGTATCTTGATGCGGAGGATAGTTATGAGGATGATGATCTAACGATCCTATGCATGCTAAACTTAATAAGTTCATGTGCTCCCTCAAAGGAAGGAAGCTCACTATGTTTCGTATGCTTATGGAGATGGTGAGTAAGCACACCATCTCCATTAAGGAACTTCGAAACCCTCGTCATCGAGGAAAAGGAAAAATATGAAATCCTTGGCGGAAAGTCAAATATGAGGAAGCACGAAATGATGAACTATGCTTAAAAATTGGTGCAAATATTGATGTTCATACTAAAGATCTTGCCTCCTTGAAAAAGGCTATTGGCTCTTGTGAAGAGTTGATGAATGATAAAAGCAAGCTTGCAAAGTCTCATGCTTCTCTCACTAAGGATTGTGAGCTTCTATCCGTGTCTCTCAAGACTAAGGAAGAAGAGCTCACCCTTCTTACAAAGAGTTTTGAGACACTCAAACTTACTTATCTTGAAACTCTAGCCAAGGCTTACTCATCTCCTATTATCAATGTTGATGCATGTTCTACTAACTCTAGTAGTGATCTAGCATCCATCCTTGAGGAGAATCGGTTTCTCAAAGCTCAAATCGAGAAAGGGCTCATGACATGTGCTCAAGGGCAAAAGAACCTTAATGAGGTGTTGAGCCAACACAATGAAGCATTCGCCAAAGAGGGACTCGGGTTTGACCCAAGCACAAGCAAGAAGAAGACGTCCTCCCAAAATTGCACCATCCCTTTAAAAGAAACCTTTGTACGAGAAGGACACAAGGAGAAAGGTAAGGTTGTTATTGGGAAGGCCACAAGGGGCATGCCCACTCTCAACAAGCCAAAAGAGTTCATGCCTCCATCCTATGTACTGCGTAAGACTAAGGATGGAGAAGTTTATGCAAAGTTTGTTGGCCCCCAAAAGGCATTTTGTTTTTATGCTATTTGGGTCCCTAAGACCCTTGTGACTAACTTGAGAGGTCCCATTGTAAAATGGGTGCCTCTAACCAAGTAATAATTGTGTGTAGGTAGCTTTCTCGGTGGAGTAAAATGGGTGATTGATAGTGGATGTACCAATCATATGACCGGAGATAGCAAATTTCTCTCTGATTTCATGGAAGCTATTCAACCATTTATGAGCATTATGTTTGGTGGAGGATCAAAGGACAGGTACTTGGGTTGGGTAAGGTGGCTATCACAAATGACATGTCTCTTGCAAATGTCATGCTTGTCCAATCCCTTAAATATCATTTGCTTACGTCCGCCAATTGGCTTCATTGGTTATGATACACTATTTGGACTAACGGATGTGAAAGTCTTTAAGAGATACTCTCGAAGTGGCCTTTGTTGGAGAGTTGGATGGCAACCTTTACGGTTGATTTCTCGAAGAGAGCACATTCCATGCAACTTGTCTAATGGCCAAGGCCGACAAGGGGTGGCTATGGCATCGTTGGCTAGCCCATGTCGGCATGAGGAATCTTCAAGATCTCTTAAAGGGAATCACATCCTTGGACTAACAAATGTCTCTTTTGAGAAAGATCGTGTGTGTAGTGCATGTATGGCAGGAAGCAACATCAATCAAAGCACCCACCCAAGAATATTGTGTCTACTTCAAGGCCTTTGGAGCTCCTTCCGTGGATCTCTTTGGGCCTCCTTCATGGGATAGTCTTGGTGGGAAAAAGTATGGACTTGTCATTGTTGATGATTACTCAAGATATACATGGGTGTTTTCCTCAAGTCCAAGGATGAAGCGAAGATCACTTTCATTGACTTTGCCAAGCAAGCACAAGCATAAGTTTGACAAAGAAATCTTGGCAATAAGAAGTGACAATGGATCTGAGTTCAAAACTATACCTTGGAAGAATTCCTTAGTGATGAAGGGATTGAGCATCAATATTCAGCTCCATAAACTCCTCAGCAAAATGGTGTAGCGAAAGGAAGAACCGCACACTTGTGGAGATGGCAAGGTCCATGTTGGATGAATACAAGTCACCACATAGTTTACGGGCGAAGCTGTCAACACCGCATGTCATGCATCAAACCGGCTTTTCCTCCGCACTATATTGGAAAAGACTCCATATGAGCTTCTAACTGGAAACAAGCCAAATGTCAAGTACTTTCGTGTATTTGGGTGCAAATGTTTCATCCTCAACAAAAGAAAGGTTAGAAAAATTTCAATCCAAAACAATTGAGGTATATTTGTTGGCTATGGATCAAACTCTCACGCATATAGAGTCTACAACAAATCTAATGGATGTGTGGTAGAAACTTGTGACGTGGTGTTTGATGAATTTAATAGCTCCCATGGGGAGCAAGTTGATCTAAGTGATGTAGGTGAAGAAGATTCTTCTCAAGACATTTTGACCATGGGTGTTGGTGCACTTCTTCCTATGGAACAAGAACCTCATGATGATGAAGAAGAAGATAGAAGTCTCACACATCATCAAACTACTTCAACATTCATAACACCACAAGCCCCTATTGCTCAACCGATACCTTTAGCCCAAGTTGAAGAGGATGATCAAGCTCCTTCTCATGACAATCTTCAAGAACAAGAACAAGAAGGTCCAATCATTGATGATGAACCTCAACAAATGCAATATGAACAAGAAGATCTTCCTCCACACATTAATGATCCATATGTTGAGAATGTGGATGATGGACATGAAGTTGAACCTCGTGAAACCCTTACCTCTATCATGCCACGAGTGGCCGGTCGTGTTGATGTTGACAAAATACTCACCGGCATATCGGAAGGTAGAGTCACTCGTAAACACTTGACCAACTTTTGTGCTCACTTCTCTTTTGTGTCTAGTTTTGAACCCATCAAGGTACAAGATGCATTGATAGACAACGATTGGCTAGTTGCTATGCAAGAAGAGTTGAACAGTTTTGAGCGCAACCAAGTGTGGTCGTTAGTCAGAGGCCACCTACCGAACACAACGTCATTGGAACAAAATGGATTTTCAAGAACAAACAAGATGAGAATGGTGTAATCATCCGAAACAAGGCAAGGTTAGTGGCACAAGGGTACTCACAAGTTGAAGGTTTGGACTTTGGTGAGACCTTTGCCCCGTTGCCGTCTTGAATCCATTCGCATCTTACTTGCTTATGCTGCTTTCAATGGTTTTACATTACATCAAATGGATGTGAAGAGTGCTTTCCTTAACGGTCCTCTACAAGAAGAAGTATATGTATCACAACCACTGGGTTCGTTGATCCCGATCACAAAGACTATGTGTATAAACTTCATAAGGCTTTGTATGGCCTCAAACAAGCACCTCGTGCTTGGTATGATCATCTTAAGAAGTTTTTACTCGATGATGGTTTTGTGAGAGGGTGATCGATCCTACTCTTTTTACTAAGAGGATAAGGGTGTTTTGATCTTATGCCAAATCTATGTAGATGATATCATTTTGGTTCTCCTAACATTCATTTGTGCAAGAAGTTTGCGGCTTCAATGACCAAGAATTTTGAAATGTCACTCAATGCGGTTTGAAGTTCTTCCTTGGTTTTCAAATTCAACAATTTCAAGAAGGAATTTTCTTGTCCCAAGCAAAAGTACCTCAAGGATATCCTAGAAGTTTGGTATGTCGATGCTAGTCCATGTAAGACACCAATGCCAACCAAAATAACACTCACTTGAAGACACGGACGGTATCCCCTTGACCCATCTAAATACCGCTCTATGATTGGTTCATTGCTTTATCTTTGTGCATCTAGACCGGACATCATGTTTAGTGTATGCATGTGTGCTAGATTTCAAGCTTCCCTAGGAAAGTCATCATAAAGCGGTTAAGCATATTCTTAGATACCTTGTTCACACCCCAAAGTTGGGTCTATGGTATCCCAAGGATGCTAAGTTTGATCTCATTGGATACACGGATGCGGATTGGGCGGAGACAAAGTGGATCGTAAGTCCACCTCGGTGCATGTCAATTTCTTGGGCGCTCTTTGGTAAGTTGGTCATCGAAGAAACAAAATTGTATTGCCCTCTCTACATGAAGCTGAATACATTGCTGCCGCCGGTTGTACAACTCAGTTATTATGGATGAGGCAAACTTTGAAGGATTACGGTATCACCTATAGAAATGTGCCTCTTCTATGTGATAATGAAAGTGCCATCAACATTCTGAGAACCCCAAGGATCATCTCCCACTAAGCACATTGATATTAGGTATCACTTCTTGAGAGATCATGTTGAGAAGGGTGATATTCACATTGATCACATTGGTACAGATTTGCAATGGCGATATTTTCACCAAACCATTGGATGAAGCAAGGTTTTGTCGACTTAGGCGTGAACTTGGTATCTTGGAGCTTGACAACATTATGTGAAATCTCGTACTCATGCATGCATTTTCATAATGTCTTGTCTTGATGTAGGCATATTCTTAGGGGAGACATTCAATCTATGAGTACTCTCACCCTTACATAATGCATAAATAGAACCAACACTCTCAAAGTCACTATGACACTTACTTTGTGTCCATAGTACTTTAAAATGATGGAGTAATAACCATGGGTCCAAAAGTTCAAATTTTGGTCTCCAAAGTTATATATACTCATACATGGTGACTTAGCCTAATTTTTTTTTGGTGTTTATATGGGGTTGAGATATTGTTATGACTAAAGCTACTTATATATATATATATCTATAACAAACACACAAAATATATATATCATCATCACCCCATCACTCTTCATCACATCCAAACCAGATCTCGATATTACAGCTGGCGGATCATCGGACTTACATCCGGACGTCCGGGCTGTGTCTGCCGGATATCCGGGCTCACTTCCGGACATCTGTCCCTGCCCGGATCATCCGGGGATCCTTCCGGTCATCTGGGTGGGTCTTCGACCTGCCCAGTAGCATATCGGGCCGTGGGGGGCACAGGGAGTTATTCCTTTTACTTTTCCCCTCGACCTCATCCTCTCACCCCTTGCGGTGAATGCTCATCGGCCCGCCCCGCCAGTCCGGCCGGAAAACTAACCAGATCTTGTGCTCACGGGCTACCATCGCCTCGATCTACTCCCTCCTCGCGCCGTTTTCCCCAGGGCCCGGTTGGATCCTCTCCAATCTCGGCTTCCGCCCCCAAACTCCGCCATGGTGGTCGGCCGTGGTGGTACTGGCCGGAACTTCAAGTCGACCTCCTCGGGTCCCTCTCGTGGTATCTCATCTGTGCCCTTCCTTGTTTTTCCTCTATTACTCATCTAGGGTCAGTTACTCATCGAGCTCGCCGATTTTTCTTCTTTGTTCTTTTCGTTCCAATACGTATGCATAGAACCACGTCGCCAAGAATCAACGGACTCCGAGGAAGCTGCTCGTCCACTCAAGAAAGCACCAGGTCGTGCTCGTCCGTCCTATGCCGGGTTGGACGATCCTGATTATGAGGACGATCTCCAGGAGGACGAGCTTGTGCCGGTTCGCTCAACAACCAAGGCTAAGAAGAAGAAAGCGGTTTCTACCTCAACCTCGCAGCCTGCCGCATCTACCGGTCTCATTTTGTCCATGACAAACCCCACCAACCGTGGCGTCGTACTATCGCTATCGGTCCATGGATCCATCTGAGTATGCAGCTTTAAGAGTGAAGTCAACCAATTTGCTGCCCGGCCAATACAACCGATCCTCGGTTTCGCACCTTAGTTCAACAGGACATCTATCAATCGGTCATTGCTCATCTAGGGTTCTCTCCTCGGCATTATGTGAACTTGGATTACATTGAGAACAATCCAACCAAATGCGATGGTGTGTTAGAAGATTGAGGGCATGGGGCTGCATCGTGCTATGACTCTCCTTTGTGATTGGAATGAGGCTGCCATTCGGCAATTCTATGCCACGTGTTTCTTCCATCCGGATCGTTCGATCACTTGGATGACTCATCATTCTCAGTTCACTGCCTCTTTTGAGGAGTTTGCTGCTACCTTGGGCATGCACGGATCTGAGGCAGGTCTTTTTGAATCCATGAGGTGAATCCCAAGTTTGAGGCTATGCCTATCGGTGCTTGAGTTGTCTCATCATGCCTCCTACTCAGCTTTCCACGGTGCAGCAAAGCAAGGAGCTTAATGACATCGGTATCTTTCGTCTCAAATACGGAGGCTTTTGGTGCATCCTCAACTCCATTGCTCCCAAGAAAGGGGATCGTGGGATGATGCGAGCTTACAGCATTGACTTGATGTACTACTCACGTAAGAATCCCTCGTCCCATTGACATGGCAGATTTTCTTTGGCATGAGATTCGCATGGCTAGTTGTCTGAAGGTTCGTACTCTTCCGCATGCTCCTTTCATTCAGACCGTCATTGACTCTGTCTTCACTTGCCCCATCAACAAGAACAACATTCACTCCATGTGGACTCCGCGTGATGACACTTCTAGGGGCAAGGCTCCTGCTCCGTCGTGTGGTGAGAGCTCTTCTCGCCACACCAAACCTTGCGTAAAGCCGTTTGACCGCCTTGCTCTCTTTATTGGGAAGTCCCATAAAGCCATCTTTGACACCTGCCGCTGCTGCTACTCACATTGCTACGAGGAGGTTCGCGCATCTCTGAGGCAAATGCCCTTAGGGCTCGTCTTCGTCTGGCGTCTGGCAGTCCTATCGAGCTGATGAGCCTATTCTGCTCGACTTCCTCTTAGGAGTCGATTTTCCTTCGCCTTGAGTTCCCGAGTTCTTCCTTGTACCTGCTGATCTGAGTGATGATGATGATGATGATGCTGAGGATGAGGATGATGCGTGATTCTCCTACTTTCTCGGCCGTCCTTCCCTTTTTCGGTACTTGCTGTCAAGGGGGAGATGTAATTCATAGGAGGAGTTTCAGCGTGTGTCTGGTTTGCTTAGAGTTTTAGTTAAGTGGACTCATTATTATTATTGTAATGGTACTATGGTACTTTGGTCATGAGTTATGAGTATCACTATGCAAGTGCTTAAGTATGATGTCTTTATTCATTGCTTATGTTGATCTTAATGATGTATGCCTATACTATATTCTGAATATGGGCATCCACTTCATATGTGCATGACTTTGTATTTTTATCACCTTATTCCATGCATACATTAAGGAGAGCTTCTCTTAAAACACATCCATATGCATAAATTAAGGGGGAGCTCTTCCTAAAACACATACCGGTTTACTCTCCTAGAATCATTCGTATCACATTTCACTTGTTCAATACTATATGTAGTTTGTCATCAACTACCAAAAAAGGGGGAGATTGAAAGTGCAATCTTGCTCTTAAAGAATATTTTGATATTGATGACAAACCTACATATAGGGACTAACCTTGTTTGCTAAGTATATACACAGGCCGTCGTCCTCTGGTGTTTCTTTCTTTGGTGAGCATCATGATGCATCATATGAGATTTTACTCAAGCAAATTATCAATGAGGAAAGGAGCAAACAAAGATGAAGTATTGTGCTCTTTTGTATTTCTTGAGTAATAGGAACCCCGCACTATTAAGAGGGACCCGAAGTGTAGGTTCAAGACTTGCTGCATTTTGTCTCATAAACAATTCTATCACAATAGACCAAAATCCTAGCAATATCCCTTAGCCAAAACCTACCCGTCTCTAGCGGATCATCGGACGACTACCCGAATCATCCGGGCTTCACGGATCAGCGGACCCTGCCGGATCATCCGGATAATAGGTGTTTTCCATCACGAGCGGTGTGGCTGAAGCGAATCATCCGGACGTTCCTCCGGATCATCGGGATGTTTCCGGATCCTATTCGGATCGTCCGGATAAGCGTGCCCTGTTATCACGAAACCATATGTTGTAGCGGATCGTCCGGTCAGGCATCCGGATCATCCGGGCTTGTCCGGATCATCGAGGTTGCCTCGGTCTGTCCGGGCTGCTCAACTTCGGCTGCAACCATCTGCATCGGGCCTTACGCGGTTTATCCGGACAATGTCCAGATCATCCGGATGGTGTCCGAGATCATCTGGGTGGTCAACTTGTGTCCAAACAGCTCTATTCTGGACATGGTATAAATAGCACCTTACCCCTTGGGATAAGGTTGAACACCGCATAAACACACCTCAAGAACACCGGTGCTTCTCCTCTCGTGCTCACACACTAAATCCAGATCCCGGCTTGTTTCTTGATAGTTTAGAAGAGTTGTTCCAATCAAAAGAAAGATCTTCTTCCTCCCCTTCAAGTGACCAAAGCAAATCGAAGTTTGAGCAAGTTTTGAGTCTTTCCCCTTGGATCTTGTTACTCTTGGAGGTTGGAGACTCCTAGGCGGTAGGAGTCATTCGGTGAGAATCAACTATTGTGATTACCCGGGAAAGTTTGTGAGGGTTTGGAGACCACCCAAGGTCTACCACTAGTGGTTGAAAGCGCATTCGTGGTGTTTTCTCAAAGGGATAATAGGGTGAGCCTTCGTGGCGTTGGTGTGCCTTCGTGGTAACATCCACCTCTCTAACGGTGACTAGCTTCCCTCCAAGGAAGTGAACATCGGCATACATCCTCGTCTCCCGGAGTTGCGGTTATTCCTAACCCTAACTCTCTACTTGCGGTTACTTGTCTTGTAGCACTTACTTACATCATATCCTGCTTGCTTATTTATATGCTTGTGCTACTTTCTTAGTACTTAGTACTTACTAGCAATTGTTAGGCTCACCTTCATATTTCGCATTATTACCTAAAATTGCTAAGTAATAAATAAAATTTGTAATTGTACCTATTCACCCCCCCCCCCTCTAGGTCCATCTCGATCCTTTCAACTTGTACGTGGGATCGGACGACCGGCTGTTCGAGGGAGATCGGACAAGGAGGAGACGATCCACGCGGAAACGCTGCCCCAACTCTTCTTCCGCTGCACGGCACTGCGCGTCTAGTGGTAGCGAACTGTGATCCATCTCCTGTAGAATGTTCTTGGATGTTCTGCGTGTAGGAAAATTTTAATTTGCAGTCGACGCACCCTACCGTAGAACCCAACAGTGGTATCAGAGCCTCTGCTATAGGATTTGGATTCAGATCATATGCATATTAGATATGTGGAGGCGGCAGATGAGATCTGTTGTCGTTGATAAGATCGGCTATGTGCACGGTTGATGTGATCAACTGCACATGGGGATCGTTGAGGCTATGTTTTCTGTCAATCGGGACCGCCGTGTGCGTAGCGCCGTGTATTTCATACTCGACACACAAACCGGTAGAATGCGATTCTATGCATAACTTTGTTTTGCAGGTTTGATGTGAATAGTATGGCTCATGTATATGTGATGCATGTGTGTAATTTATACGTGGCCTGCGTGTCATGTTTGTCAGCCGGCAGGAGCCAAAGTGATGTCATTATATTGTATAACGACCTGCATGTCGACTTGTGACTCTATGTAAAATTCATTACTAGTTGTAGTAGTTGGATAATAGAGATCAGGTTGGTGGCTTGGCGTCCCAGCGTGATAAACAAGATGGAGTTCGTAGATGGTCATCGGTCGAGCCGACACGGAAGAACGTCCATGAAGGAGCCATACTATTTCACAATGTGTTATATTTGTGATTGTTATGCTTCTTTGTTTCTATGCATGTTAGAATGGTAGAATGATCCCTCATGAATATCAAGTGAATTGCCATCCCCGATGTTGCACCTTCGCATGTCAAGTACGTCTAGTAGTGGGCTCATAAAATTGGGGTGCTCTTTGGGTGTCCTTGAGCTGAAGGGTTAAATGTGGAACACGGACATACCTTTGCATCGAGTTAACTTGACAAGGCTTTCAAAAGCGGTTTTGGGCCTTGTGGCAAAGAAGGTTGGGAGCCGGGTTTGAGATACCTTCCGACCGCGAGAGTCGTATAGAGATACGATTAGCAAGGAGTTGCTTACGGATAGGTATGTTGGCTAGCGATGATGCTAAAGCTCACTAGTCGCATCGCTAGTCGGATCTGAATCGAGAGTTTGTGAAGGGATCTTGACTTGATGGGAGTATTTCTGTTTAGGCTAGAATTACTCTACATAAACACATTGCTTAGTGATTGCATATTTTCTATTGTAGATCAATGGCACCACCTGCTCAACCCAACTTTGCATTGAAATCAATTCGGAAAGGATAAACTGAATGGAACAAACTTTACCACCGGTATAGAAATCTGAAATTGTTCTCGGCACTATAAAAGGAACATGTTCTAGAGGATCCACTTCGGAGGAACCTGCCGATAATGCTAGTGCCACGACTAAGAATGCCTACGAAACTTCGTTGATGAATCAGCGGAGATCAGTGTCTAATGCTGGCTTGTATGGAGCCGATTTGCAACAACATTTCAAAATGTTGAGGCTTACGATATGATCGAGAGTCTTAAGAGCATGTTTCAGACACAGGCTAGGACCGAAAGGTTCAATGTCTGGCGATCCTTGATGGATTGCAAGCTGAAGGAAGGTGATCCACTGAGCCCACATGTGATCAAGATGATCGGATATGTGCAAGCTTTGGATCGCTTGGGCTTCCCTCTCTTGGATGAGCTGGCTACTGATGTTGTTCTGGGTTCTCTTCCACCCAGCTATGGGACGTTCATCTCGAACTATCATATGCATGGCATGGATAAGAAGCTCACTGAATTGCATGGGATGCTCAAGGTGGCGAGCAGGATATTAAGAAAAGACGCATCAAGTGTTGATGGTGCGAAATCGGCTAAGTTCAAGAAGAGTTGGTCCAAGAAAAGGCTAAGGCAAAGGGCACGGAGATGGTAACCTCTGCCGCTACGCCGAAGTCTGGACCGGACTCGAAGACCGTTTGCTATCACTGCAAGGAGATAGGTCATTGGAAGAGGAAGTAGCAAGTGGCTTGCGAGCATGGCAAGAAGGCGGAAATGCTGCTTGAGCAAAGGTACACTTGTTGCAAATTTTATAGACATTTACCTTGCTGACATACCTAGTAGCTCTTGGGTATTTGATACGGATCGGTTGTTCATATTTGCAACTCGATCGAGGGGCTGGTAAGAACTAGGCATGTGGCACAAGGGAGATTGACATCGAGGTCGGCAACAAAGCAAGAGTTGCTGCGTTGGAAGTCGACGCGATGCAGCTCCAGCTTCCTTCAGTTCATTATGGAATTGAATAATTGTTATTACATTCCTGCACTTAGTTGGAACATTATTTCTGCCTCATGTTTGATGAGTCAAGGTTATGAATTCAATTTAAAGGACAATGGTTGTTCGATATTTTTGAATGGTATGTTCCACGGCTATGCACCCATTGTTGATGGGCTATTTATATTGAATCTAGAACGAGGCGGTCTATAACATGAATGTCAAGAGGCGTAAGCCTAATGAGATAAATCGACATACTTACGGCATTCTTGGCTTGGACACATTGATGCGAAGCATGAAGAAGCTCCATGATGATGGGCTCCTAACCCGTCCGACTTGGTCGTTCGAGACATGTGAATCATGCTTGCTCGGCAAGATGACTAAGTCTCCTTCGCAAAGAGTTGCGAGAGGCGTCCGAGCTGTTGGAGCTTATACAGTGATGTGTGTGGTCAATGAGCACAAGCTGCCAGAGGTGGCTATCGATGCCGTGACTTTTACCGGCGACTTGAGTAGATATGGATATATCTATTTGATGAGGCACAAGTCGGAGACTTTGAAAAGTTCAAAGAGTTTGAGAACAAGGTTGAGAATCAGCTCGGCAAGACTCTAAAGCCTGCGATCTGATCGTGGAGGTGAGTACATGAGCGAGGAGTTTGATGATCATCTGAAAAGTTGAGGTATAGTACCTCGGTTCACACCTCAAGATGCATACGGAGAAAGCGGCGTGTCGGAGCGGAGGAATAGGACCTTGTTGGACATGGTCCGGTCTATGATGAACAAATCGGATTTACCCTTGTCATTTTGGGGATCGCTCTAGAAACTGCAGCTTTCACATAATAGGGTACCATCAAAATCCGTAGACAAGACAACACATGAGATGTGGACCGGGAAGACTCGGTTTGTCTTTTCTAAAGATTTGGGGTTGTGAAGCATTTTCAAGAGACTTATGTGGGACAAGCTTACACCCAAGTCGAATAAATGCATATTAAGTGGGATATCAGAAACATTAGGATATAGCTTCTACAACCGTGAGGAGAACAAAGTGTTTGTTGCTTGGAGCAGGGTTTTCCTTGAGAAAGAGTTTCTCGGTCGGGAGGCGATGGGAGGCCGATTCGACTCGAAGAAATCGAGGACCACTCGGGGCGGCTCGGTGGTGATGAGATCATACGAGTCGGTCGGGGAACCTGTAGTGGGCGGCACGGAACCACGGAGGTCGGAGAGATTGCGAGAGTCGTGATGTATTGTTGCTAAGCGACAAGCCGCCACGTTGCGAAGTGATGGTGAGCCCAGATTCGAGGCATGGTGGAGGCCATGAGATTGATTAAAGTCCATGGATGAGAATCAAATGCAGGACTTGGTTGATCCGCCACTGGTGTAGCTGCCATTGGTTGCAAATGGGTCTTTAAGAAGAAAACCAATGTGGATGGAAATGTTCAGATCCACAAAGCTCGACTTGTCGCTAAAGGTTATGGACAATTTCAAGGAATTGACTTCTGACGAGACTTACTCGCCGGTAGCGATGCTGAAATCGGTGAGGATCATACTAGCTATAGCTGCATATTTTGATTATGAGATATGGCGGATGGATGTCAAAAGCGGCTTTCCTTCACAGAAATTTAACGAGGGGCGTGTATATGATACAGCCGAGGGTTTTGTCGATCCGACTAGAACTAGTAAGGTATGCAAGCTCAAGAGATCCATTTATGGGTTGAAGCAAGCATCTCGGAGTTGGAACATTCGTTTTGATGAGGTCGTCACTGGTCTCGGTTTCATCAAAAGCGAAGAGGACTCTTGTTTATACAACAAGTTAAGTGGGAGCTCGATAGTGTTTTTGATCTTGTATGTGGATGACATACTACTGATCGGAAATGATGTTTCAATGCTAAACTCGGTCAAGGAGTCATTGAATGGCAAGTTTTCGATGAAAGACCTTGGCGAGGCAGTATATATTTTAGGCATTAAGATCTATAGAGATAGATCGAGGAGGCTGCTCGGCTTAAGCGAACACGTACATAGTAAAGTGTTGAAGCGGTTCAACATGAGGTGAAGCGAAGAAAGGGTTCTTGCCGCTCTCACATGGTATAAGGCTAAGCGAGACTCGAGTCCTTCGACATCGATGGCGAAGTAGGATGAGTAGGATTCCGTATGCCTCGGCAATCGGATCCATCATGTATGCCATGATATGTACAAGGCCTGATGTTGCTTTTGCAATAAGCCTAACAAGTAGATACCAGGCCAACCCGGTGAGAGTCCTTTGGGCAGCGGTAAAGACTATTTTGAAGTACACGAAAAGGACTAAAGAGATGTTCCTAGTATATGGAGGTGAGTAAGAGCTCGTCGTGAGGGTTACGTCGATGCTAGTTTCAAACCGGCGAGATGATTGTCGATCACGGTCCGGATTAGTATGCGTCTGAATGGAGGAGCGATTGCCTTTGGATGAGTTCCAAACAGGATACGGTGGCGATTCTACCATAGAAGCCGAATACATTGCGGCTTGTGAAGCCGCAAAGGAAGGTGTTTGGATCCGGCATTTTATGGATGATCTTGGTATTTTCCCAGCCTCGGTGAAACCTTTGGAGCTTTATTGTGATAATTCTGGTGCCATCGCACAAGCCAAGGAGCCAAGGAATCACCACAAGGTCAGACACATAGACCGGATAACTTGATACGAAAGATCGTAAAGAATGGTGATGTAGAGTTATGCAAGATTCACACGGATGCAAATGTTGCAGATCCGTTGACTAAGCCGCTTCCACAACCCAATCATGAGGGGCACGTTAGAGCTATGGGCATTCGATGTCTATTTGATTGACTCTAGTGCAAGTGGGAGACTGTTGGAGATATGCCCTAGAGGCAATCATGTATGATGATATTTCCTATGTGTTTATGAATAAAGATAGTCCTTGGACATTATCAATGATGTGTATCAGCAAGTCTGCGACTTGTTTGTGGGACTATGCATTGTATGATGACTGTCCTAAAGGTCCCTAGTCGAAAGGGTTGTGTGGACGCGCGGCCGACTAGACTAGCATATGACACGATCGATGGCTTGGTCTCACTAGCCATGGAGCATTGGATGCTAATCGGATAATATGGACTTGGAAAGGTCTGGTCGGATTCGACGTGGTGGATCCGAAGTCGAATAAGGTCGAGTCGGACAGACCCAACTATGAGGCAGCGATATGTCATATGTGAGTCTCTAGTACAACATCGTTCTATGTCCTAAGACCTGGTGGCGCATGTACTCGGGATGGTGACAGACTTGCTTTGGGCCAACCAAAGCGCTACTCCGTGAATGGGTAATTACAAAGGTAGCTTTTGGGTTTGTCCGATCCATGCTGCGAGACATGGTCGAGCAAGATGGAAATTGCCCCTCCGATCGGGGAGATATACTCTGGGCCCTCGTGTGATCCGACCAGGATAAGCATGGCCATGCGACAAGGATTATGAGATAATCCGGTTTGTGGTCGATATCCTTTGGAGCGAGAAAGAGGTCGGGCTAGCACAAGGATGACAGTCTGCCTTGAGCCCGACAACATATATTGTGTGGCAAAGGAGCGAAGTGTGACACGTTATGCAGGTTAGCCTAACTAGCTTCATAG
Source organism: Aegilops longissima (assembly GCA_021605205.1). Taxonomy (NCBI): domain Eukaryota; kingdom Viridiplantae; phylum Streptophyta; class Magnoliopsida; order Poales; family Poaceae; genus Aegilops; species Aegilops longissima. The sequence goes on from JAHIAM010003069.1 coordinate 27,413, forward strand.
TCCGCTTGGTGGTCCGCACGCCTTGCTAGAGGCCGCTACCAACCGTGCAGGTCGGAGGTGATCGAGCTGTGACCAAGCCGACTTGAACCTAAGGGATCTCGCGCAAGGGAAGGAACCTCGAGGTCGGTTCGTAGGACCTTTGGTTGGATGTGATCCAGCTGGACTAGGAGCGTGACCGAGTAGACTTTGGGCTTTAGGGTCCGTGCGAGGCCCAAGTGTTGAGCCTGCGACGGACGCCTATATAAAGTGGAGGTGCGGCACACTCATGAGGTTGATCGCTTCGGCGCTGCGACTAGGGTTTGCATGTGTTGCGAATAGCCACCTCCACTCGCCGCCCATTGTGTGATCAGACCAGCGATCCGTCGCCGCGGTGTTCCTCCTGCTGCGGACACCATTAGGCGGTGCACTTGCGCGCTCGGCGAACTTATGCGTGGGATCGGACGACCGGCTGTTCGAGGAGATCGGACAAGGAGGAGGCGGTCCACGCGGATCGCTGCCCCAACTCTTCTTCCATTTGCTGCAGCCGCTGCGCGTCTAGTGGTATGACTGTGATCCATCTCCGTAGCATGTGTTGGGGAGCGTGGCAGAAATTCAAAATTTTCCTCGTGTCACCAAGATCTATCTATGGAGAAACCTAGCGAGGAAGGAGAGTGCATCTACATACCCTTGTAGATCGCTAAGCGGAAGCGTTCATGAGAACAGGGGTTGAAGGAGTCGTACTCGTCGTGATCCAAATCACGGAGATCCTAGTGCGAGCAGACGGCACCTCCGCGTTCAACACACGTACAGCCGGTGGCGTCTCCCATGCCTTGATCCAGCAAGGAGAGAGGAGAGGTTGAGAAGACTCCATCCAGCAGCAGCACAGTGGCGTGGTGGTGATGGAGGGCGTGGCAATCCCGGGGCCGCCAAGCACCAAGGGAGAGGAGGAGGAGGAGGCGGGGCTGCACCAGAGGAGAGAACTCATGTGTGTTGGGCAGCCCAAAACCTCAAGTATATATAGGGGAAGGGGGCTGCGCCCCTTTGGGATTTCCACCCCAAGGGGTGCGGCCAGCCCTAGATGGGACTTGGGGCGGCCAAGAGGGGAGAGTGCCTCCCAAGTCAAGTGGAGCCCTCCCCTTAGGGTTTCCCCCTCCCATGCGCATGGGCCTTGGGGGCTGGTGCCCCTGGCCCATTAAGGCTAGGCGCCCCCTACAGCCCATGCTACTGTATTGGACGTGGTGGAACAATTTCCGGACCTCCGGACCCCTCAGGAATCCTCCGGAACCTACAGAGCTTCCGGTACAATCTGAAAAAACCCGAACTTTTCGGAACCCGAACAACAACTTTCCATATATAAATCTTTACCTCCGGACCATTCCGGAACTCCTCATGACGTCCGGGATCTCATCCGGGACTCGAACAACATTCGGTAACCACATACAAACTTCCTTTATAACCCTAAGCGTCGCCGAACCTTAAGTGTGTAGACCCTACGGGTTCGGGAGACATGTAGACATGACCGAGGCGTTCTCCGGTCAATAACCAACAGCGGGATCTGGATACCCATGTTGGCTCCCACATGTTCCACGATGCTCTCATCGGATGAACCACGATGTCAAGGACTCAATCGATCCGTATACAATTCCCTTTGTCTAGCGGTATTGTACTTGCCGAGATTCGATCGTCGGCATCCGATACCTTGTTCAATCTCGTTTCGGCAAGTCTCTTTACTCGTTCCGTAACACATCATCCGTGATCAACTCCTTGATCACATTGTACTGATATGATGATGTCCTACCGAGTGGGCCAGAGATACCTCTCCGTTGACACGGGTGACAAATCGATCTCGATTCATGCCAACCCAGACACTTTCGAGATACTGTAGTGCACCTTTATAGTCACCCGATTCGTTGTGGCGTTTGGTACACCAAAGCATTCCTACGGTATCCGGGAGTTGCACAATCTCATGGTCTAAGGAAATGATACTTGACATTAGAAAAGCTTTAGCATCTGAACTACGATCTTTGTGCTAGGCTTAGGATTGGGTCTTGTCCATCACATCATTCTACTAATGATGTGATCCGTTATCAATGACATCCAATGTCCATGGTTAGGAAACCGTAACCATCTATTGATCAACGAGCTAGTCAATAGAGGCTTACTAGGGACATGGTGTTGTCTATGTATCCACACATGTATCTGAGTTTCCTATCAATACAATTATAGCATGGATAATAAGCGATTATCATGAACAAGGAAATATAATAATAACTAATTTATTATTGCCTCTAGGGCATATTTCCAACAGTCTCCCACTTGCACTAGAGTCAATAATCTAGTTCACATCGTCATGTGATTAACAGCGATAGGTCACATCGCCATGTGACCAACACCCAAAGAGTTTACTAGTGTCGTAAACTAGTTCACATCATCATGTGATTTAGACTCAATGAGTTACGAGGTTTGATCATGTTTTGCTTGTGAGAGGTTTTAGTCAGCGAGTGCGAACCTTTCAGATCCGTGTGTGCTTTACAAACTTCTAGGTCATATTATAAATCTGCTTCCACGCCCACTTGGAGCTATTCAAATGGTTGTTCCACTATCGTATCCTGTTTGCTACTTAGAGTCATTCGGATAGGTGTTAAAGCTTGCATCGGCGTAACCCTTCGCCGAACTCTTTATCACCTCCATAATCGAAAACATGTCCTTATTTACTCCAAGGACAATTTTGACCGCTGTCCAATGATCCATTCTTGGATCATTCTTGTACCTAGTGACTCATGGCAAGGCACACTTCCGGTGCGGTACGGCATAGCATACTATAGAGCTTACGTGCGAAGCATAGGGGCGACCTTCGTCCTTTCTCTCTTTTCTGCCGTGGTCGAGCTTTTAACTCTTAACTTCATACCTTACATCTCAGGCAAGAACTCCTTCTTTGATTGATCCATCTTGAACACCTTCAAGATCATGTCAAAGTATATGCTCATTTGAAGGTACCATTAAGCGTTTTGATCTATCCTCATAGATCTTGATGCTCAATGTTCAAGTAGCCTAATCCAGGTTTTCATTTGAAAACACTTTTCATATAACCCTATATGCTTTCAGAAAATTCTACATCATTTCGATCATCAATATGTCAACAACATATACTCATCGGAAATTCTATAGTGCTCCCACTCACTTCTTTGGAAATACAAGTTTCTCATAAACTTTGTATAAACCCAAAATCTTTGATCATCTATCAAAGTGCATATTCCAACTCGAGATGCTTACTCCGGTCCTTAAAAGGATCGCTGCAGCTGGCATACCTTTTAGCATCCTTAGGATCGACAAAACTTTTTCGATTGTATCACATACAACCTTTCCTTACGTGGCTGGTAAGGAAACTCGTCTTGACATCCATCTGCCAGATTTTATAAATGCAGCTAATGCTAACATGATTCCGAGCGGACTTAAGCATCGCTACGGATGAGAAAATCTCATCGTAGTCAACTCCTTGAACTTGTGAAAAACTCTTACGCCACAAGTCGAGCTTCATAGGCGGTGACATTACCGTCCTCGTCGTCTTCTTCTTAAAGATCCATTTATCTCAATGGCTTGCCGATCAGCGGGCAAGTCCACCAAAGCCATGCTTTGTTACGATACATGGATCCTATCTCGGATTTCATGGCTTCTAACCATTTATCGAATTTGGGCCCACCATTGCTTCTCCATAGCTCGTAGGTTCATTGTTGTCTAGCAACATGACCTTCAAGACAGGATTGCGTACCACTCTGAAGTAGTCGCATCCTTGTCACCCTACGAGTGCGTCGGTGACTTGATCCGAAAGTTCATGATCACTATCATAGCTTCTACTTCAATTGGTGTAGGTGCCACGGAACAACTTCACGTGCCTTGCTACACACTAGTTGAAGTGATGGTCCAATAACCTCATCAAGTCTCCACCATCCTCCCACTCAACTTTTGAGACGAACTTTTCCTCGAGAAAGGACCCGACTCAAGAAACAATCCCTATTGCTTCGGATCTGAATTAGGAGGTATACCCAACTGTTTTGGGTTTCCTATGAAGATGCATTTTATCCGCTTTGGGTTCGAGCTTATCAACCTGAAACTTTTTCACATAAGCGTCATAGCCCCAAATTTTTTAAGAAATGACAGCTTAGGTTTCTCTATACCATAGTTCATACGGTGTCATCTCAGCGGAATTACGTGGTGCCCTACTTAAAGTGAATGTGGTTGTCTCTAATGCCTAACCCATAAGCGATAGTGGTAATTCGATGAGAGACATCATAGTACGCACCATATCTTATAGGGTGCAACTATGATGTTCGGACACACCATCACACTATGGTGTTCGGCGGTATTAATTGTGAAACAATTTGCACAATGTCTTAATTGTGTGCCAAAACTCGTAACTCAGATATTCATCTCTATGATCATATCATAGACATTCTATCCTCTTGTCACGAAGATCTTAAACTTCACTCTGAAATTACTTGAACCATTCAATAATTCAGACTTGTGTTTCATCAAGTAAATATACTCAACATCCACTCGAATCATCCGTGAAGTAAGAACATAATGATATTCCTTTGCATGCATCAACACTCATTGGACTGTACACATCAAAATGTGTTACTTCCAACAAGTTGCTATCTTGTTCCATCTTCTTGAAACCGAGGCTTTTGGTCATCTTGACCATGTGGTATGATTTGCATATCTCAAGTGATTCAAAATCAAGTGAGTCCAAGCGATCCATCTGCATGGAGCTTCTTCATGCGTATACACCAATAGACATGGTTCACATGTCTCAAACTTTCAAAATGAGTGAGTCCAAAGATCCATCAACATGGAGCTTCTTCATGCGTTTTATACCAATATGACTTACATGGCGATTGCCACAAGTAAGTAGTACTATCATTACTATCTTATATCTTTTGGCATGAAAATGTGTATCACTACGATCGAGATTCAATAAACCATTCCTTTAGGTGCAAGACCATTGAAGGTGTTATTCAAATAAATAGAGTAACCATTATTCTCCTTAAATGAATAACCGTATTGCGATAGACATAATCCAATCATGTCTATGCTCAGCATAAACACCAAATGACAATTATTCTGGTTTAATACTAATCTTGATGGTAGAGGGAGCGTGCGATGATTGATCACATCAAACTTGGAAACACTTCCAACACATATCGTCAGCCCACCTTTAGCTAGTCTTCGTTTATTCCGTAGCCTTTTATTTCGAGTTACTAACACTTAGCAACCGAACTGGTATCTAATACCCTGGTGCTACTAGGAGTACTAGTAAAGTACACAATAACTTAATGTACATCCAATATACTTCTATCGACCTTGTCTGCCTTCTCATCTACCAAGTATCCAGGGTAATGCTGCTCCAGTGGCAGTTCCCCTTATTCCAGAAGCACTTAGTCTCGGGTTTGGGTTCAACCTTGGGTTTCTTCACTAGAGCAGCAACTGTTTTGTCGTTTCATGAAGTATCCCTTGTTGCCCTTGCCCTTCTTGAAACTAGTGGTTTTACCAACCATCAACAATTGATGCTCCTACTTGACTTCTACTTTCGCGGTGTCAAACATCGCGAACACTTCAAGGATCATCATATCTATCCCGATATGTTATAGTTCATCACGAAGCTCTAGTAGCTTGGTGGCAATGTCTTTGGAGAAACATCACTATCTCATCGGAAGATTAACTCCACTCGATTCAAGTGATTGTTGCACTCGGACAATCTGAGCACAAGCTCAACGATTGAGCTTTTCTCCACGAGTTTGCAGGCTAAGAAAATCGCGGAGGTCTTATACCTCTTGATGTGGGCATGAGCCTGAAATCCCAATTTCAGCCCTTGAAACATCTCATATGTTCATGACGTTTGAAAACGTCTTTGGTGCCTCTACTCTAAATCCTTTAAGCTGAACTATCACGTAGTTATCAAAGCGTGTATGTCCGATGTTAGCAACATCCACAAAGCGGCGTTTGGGGTTCAGCACACTGGCGGTGCATTAAGGACATAAGCTTTCTCTGTCGCATAATCGCTACTTTCCACTTTCAACTATATTTTCTCTAGGAACATATCTAAGCAGTGGAACTAAAGCGCGAGCTTACGACATAATTTGCAAAAGGTCTTTTGACTATGTTCAGGATAATTAAGTTCATCTTATGAACTCCCACTCGAATAGACATCCCTCGGTCATCTAAGTGATTACATGATCCGAGTCAACTAGGCCGTGTCCGATCATCACGTGAGACGGACTAGTCATCATCGGTGAACATCTTCATGTTGATCGTATCTACTATCGACTCATGCTCGACCTTTCGGTCTCGTGTTCGAGACCATGTGCATACATGCTAGGCTCGTCAAGTTAACCCTAAGTGTTTGGCGTGTGTAAATCTGTCTTACACCGTTGTATGTGAGCGTAAGAATCCATCACACCGATCATCACGTGGTGCTTAGAAGCGACGAACTTTAGCAGCGGTGCACAGTTAGGGAGAACACTTCTTGAAATTGTTGTGAGGATCATCTTATTTACTACCGTCGTTCTAAGTAAACAAGATGCATAAACATAATAAACGTCACATGCAATTATATAGTAGTGACATGATATGGCCAATATCATATAGCTCCTTGATCTCCATCTTGGGGCTCCATGATCATCATCGTCACGGCATGACACCATGATCTCCATCATCATGATCTCCATCATCGTGTCTTCATGAAGTTGTCTCGCCAAGTATTACTTCTACTACTATGGCTACCAGTTAGCAACAAAGTAAAGTAATTACATGGCGTTGTTTAATGACACGCAGGTCATACAATAAATAAAGACAACTCCTATGGCTCCTGCGGTTGTCATACTCATCGACATGCAAGTCGTGAGTCCTATTACAAGAACATGATCAATCTCATACATCACATATCATTCATCACATTCTTCTTGGCCATATCACATCACATAGCATACCTGCAAAAACAAGTTAGGCGTCCTCTAATTGTTGTTTGCATGTTTTACGTGGCTGCTATGGGTTTCTAGCAAGAACCTTTCTTACCTCATAAAACCACAGCGTGATATGCCAATTGCTATTTACCCTTCATAAGGACCCTTTTCATCGAATCCGTTCCGACTAAAGTGGGAGGCGGCACCCGCTAGCCACCTTATGCACCAAGTGCATGTCGATCGGTGGAACCTGTCTCACGTGGAAATGCGTGTAAGTTCGGTCCGGGACGCCTCATCCCACAATACCGTTGAAACAAGATTGGACTAGTAGCGGTAAGCATATTGAACAACATCAACGCCCACAACTACTTTGTGTTCTACTCGTGCAAATAATCTCGCAATAGACCTAGCTCATGATGCCTTTGTTGGGGAGCGTAGCAGAAATTCAAAATTTTCCTCGTGTCACCAAGATCTATCTATGGAGAAACTAGCGAGGAAGGAGAGTGCATCTACATACCCTTGTAGATCGCTAAGCGGAAGCGTTCATGAGAGCGGGGTTGAAGGAGTCGTACTCGTCGTGATCCAAATCACGGAGATCCTAGTGCGAGCAGACGGCACCTCCGCGTTCAACACACGTACAACCGGTGGCGTCTCCCATGCCTTGATCCAGCAAGGAGAGAGGAGAGGTTGAGAAGACTCCATCCAGCAGCAGCACTGTGGCGTGGTGGTGATGGAGGGCGTGGCAATCCCGAGGCCGCCAAGCACCAAGGGAGGAGGAGGAGGAGAGGCGGGGCTGCACCAAGAGGAGAGAACTCATGTGTGTTGGGCAGCCCAAAACCTCAAGTATATATAGGGGAAAGGGGGCTGCGCCCCTTTGGGTTCCACCCCAGGGGTGCGGCCAGCCCTAGATGGGACTTGGGGCGGCCAGAGGGAGGAGTGCCTCCCAAGTCAAGTGGAGCCCTCCCCTTAGGGTTTCCCCCTCCCATGCGCATGGGCCTTGGGGGCTGGTGCCCTGGCCCATTAAGGCTAGGGCGCCCCCTACAGCCCATGCTACTGTATTGGACGTGGTGGAACAATTTCCGGACCTCCGGACCCCTCAGGAATCCTCCGGAACCTTCGGAAGCTTCCGGTACAATACGAGAAAAACCGAACTTTTAGGAACCGAACAACAACTTTCCATATATAAATCTTTACCTCCGGACCATTCCGGAACTCCTCGTGACGTCCGGGATCTCATCCGGGACTCGAACAACATTCGGTAACCACATACAAACTTCCTTTATAACCCTAAGCGTCGCCAGACCTTAAGTGTGTAGACCCTACGGGTTCGGAGACATGTAGACATGACCGAGGCGTTCTCCGGTCAATAACCAACAGCGGGATCTGGATACCCATGTTGGCTCCCACATGTTCCACGATGCTCTCATCGGATGAACCACGATGTCAAGGACTCAATCAATCCGTATACAATTCCCTTTGTCTAGCGGTATTGTACTTGCCGAGATTCGATCGTCGGTATCCGATACCTTGTTCAATCTCGTTTCCGGCAAGTCTCTTTACTCGTTCGTAACACATCATCCGTGATCAACTCCTTGATCACATTGTGCACATATGATGATGTCCTACCGAGTGGGCCCAGAGATACCTCTCCGTTGACACGGGTGACAAATCGATCTCGATTCATGCCAACCCAGCAGACACTTTCGGAGATACTGTAGTGCACCTTTATAGTCACCCGATTCGTTGTGACGTTTGGTACACCAAAGCATTCCTCACGGTATCCGGGGTTGCACAATCTCATGGTCTAAGGAAATGATACTTGACATTAGAAAAGCTTTAGCATCTGAACTACGATCTTTGTGCTAGGCTTAGGATTGGGTCTTGTCCATCACATCATTCTACTAATGATGTGATCCGTTATCAATGACATCTAATGTCCATGGTTAGGAAACCGTAACCATCTGTTGATCAACGAGCTAGTCAATAGAGGCTTACTAGGGACATGGTGTTGTCTATGTATCCACACATGTATCTGAGTTTCCTATCAATACAATTATAGCATGGATAATAAACGATTATCATGAACAAGGAAATATAATAATAATAACTAATTTATTATTGCCTCTAGGGCATATTTCCAACAGCATGTTCTTGGATGTTCTGCGCATAGGAAAATTTTAATTTTCAATCGACGCACCCTACCGTAGAACCCAACACTTCCTCCTTTTGCCGACACGTGGGACATCCAGCATCCAGGTCGTGTCATGAAAGAAAATAGAGTGGTAGTTGAAGCCACGAGATGTGCATCTTGGGTTAAACTGTAAATAGAATCTTACTACTCTTGAGTAACTCCAAAAGCGGCCACCAAAGATCTTTCTTGGTTGTTTTCATCACCAACGCGTCGAGGTGAAAGATGTGCGAGTTGATTGGGTCGCTTGCGTTTTCAACGACATGTGGGACCGTGTGTGAGCAAGCAGACGATGGGCTCCAGCGTGTCATTTGGATGGTGAGAAGAGATAGAGGAGGGCTGAGCACGGACTGCGGGAAATTTGTTCTCGTACCTCGATATAGGCTCGATATAGTGGGGTGGCATGGGCCATAACTAGCATTCACGTCTAGCGATGCGGCTGCGCCACCCCACGAGTCCCATCGACACCAATTTTCTTGGAGTCCGTGCTACAGCCATCTCTTCTCCATCCTGTTTTCTCAGCCATCAGCGGTGGGCGGGGTGGGGGTTTGCCGATAGTCGGTTTGCTCAGCTGCGGTCCCACTTGTAAGTGAAAATGCAACACATACGCATTCTGCTAGAGTTGCGTGCGAACCAACCATGTGGGGGTGCGGCCGCGAACATGGCAGGCTTTTCCTTTTGAACTTCGTAACTTGTAAAATTTGGTTCTGCTCCATGGCGCGATCGATAGATAGAAAATAACGATTTTGCCTAGAGTAATGAGAAGTTTGGTTACGGCGCCGTTCATGCATAGATGCGCGTCGAAAATTATGAAGTTGATGCGAAAGGTAAGAAAATTACTGTAGTATCATATACTACTACATGGATTTGATGGAAAGATAAAAATACATACAGATCCATCAACGACATCCTCACGCCCTAGTCGCGGGTCACCAACCGGCGTGTGAGAACAGCGGCGTTGGCGGCGAGCTCAACGTGCTTACGAACAGTGCCGTCAAGGTTGCCCTGCGGTCCAAGAAGGCCAGCGTCCTATCATCCTCCTCTTGCATGTAGTAGTCCTTGTGGGCGATTTGCATGTAGAGCGTGGTGATTATGTCGATGGTGTCTTTTTGTGCCGGCTTCTGTGGCCAGCGACCTCGAGTGGACATTCTCGCGTGACGGCGAGCGTCGCGGGGCCACCAGTGTGTCTAAGAGGATGTCACCATAGTGGCCGTTGAGGGTGGCGGGCATCGCGAGCACTGGTAGCGTCGGTGGAGGCTTACGTCAAAAGTCGTCCACGAGCTTCTTGGCGACGGTGAACTTGTCGAGAAACCGGCGAGGACCTCATCGAACAAGGAGGCGAAGGCTGTCGTCCAGCGGCCCCTCGCCATGGCGGCCTCAAGCAATACTACAGAGCGTTCCTTGTGTTGCAAGCGCGGGCGGCGTCGTGAACCATCGCGCTGGCCGGTGATGCTCGCGCTCATCGCCTCCATGGGTCTAGCAGCTTCTAGTCAAGCGATCTTGCGATTCGGTGATTGCTCTTGCCCTTGGTTAGCATGCGTGAGTGCGTGGGATTTCGTACTACTCCTCATCCCTCTCTGCGCTTTGCCTTTGGCTGTATGATAGGTGGGCCAGCCACCCCACAGGCCCGTGTCATTCACCCAAAAGCGATTGTAAATAAATCAATGAGACTGCGTCCCCCTCCGTGTCGGTGCAGTATAGTCATCTCACGGACCTCTAGTTGGGGCCAAGCGAGAGAAGTTTGATGTTCTTGGTTTATTGGTCCCCTTGCATTTTTGCCAAGTTTTGACCTTTGATTTAACTAATAAAATGTTAATGCATGTAAACAAAAATGTTGTGTAAGTCACATTACAATAACCAAATAATCCCAAAACACTTAGGCACGGTGCATTAACTCCCTCCTTGTTTCTTATTTACGTGACATATCAACCAATGAGAGATGTGGGCCGTGCATGCTTTCAATGACTTGAGACTACCAAACATGACATGCGGTGTTTAGTTCATTGCATGTAATCCTATTAGTACTCTAGTTAGCAAAAAAACATTAAGTTCTCTCGCCGATAGAATAAAACACCATGTATTTATTCTGAGAGGGAGTAGTACATTTTGTGACATGCATTACAAGATATTGCTAGTCAAATACTAAAATCCAGATGGGCGTGGTAGTACTCCTAAATCCATACGGTGGTGCTACTAGTACTAGTAGTAGTACTACCAATGTAGTAGTAGGAGTACTAACCTTTGTACTACCCGTTAGTCAAATTATTCGTCTGCTCCTCACAATGAAGTGACAAGACCTGCTTGAGAGATGACACTGAGTATAGGCGCCGTGTTCGACATACCATAGTCAGCCTCACCATCTGCATTCACTATCATCATGGCTGTAGAGCTAGCCTGCTTACAACTAGCCCATTCGACATAATTTCCGATGCGTAGATGCCCGTGCATTGCACGGAACACCAAGATTGGGGTGGGCGGCTCGGCGTCCATTGCGCCAGATTTTCCACGGCCTTCTAGATGTGGTGGGGAGGAGATAAGGCTGATTGTGAGAGACAAGGAGTTGTTTGTAAATAGGGAACAAGTGCGGGCATCTTTTGAAAAATGAGAAGCTTGGTTTGTATCGTCAGGATCTAGATCGTAAGTGCATCTAGTGCCCTTAGTGATTTTGGTGTATTGAAGACTTATAGGTTAAGGAACTAATGCGTTTGTGAGTGTACACAGATCTATAAGTCTATGAGGAGTTTGATATTCTGAGAGAAAGTCGACCCTAAAATGAAGTTCTTCAATGAAGACTTTGATATTACGAAGACTTTACGAAGACTTTGAAAGTGAAGAAATTGGTGTGACCTTGAAGACTTGGTATTCATTTGAGGAACATGAAGCGTGAAGACTTTTGTTTCCGTAGTTTCATTTTCTCTTTCTTGAGTCATAGGAAACACCGTCTTTGTTAAAGAATTCGAGAAATACTAAGGAAAAATTTCCATGTGATGCTCAACTCAAAATCCTACACCTACCAATCCCTTGAGTGAAGCTTTTGGAAATCTCATACTGATTCAGTCAATTTCTTGATGTGAGAGGAAGCTCTTACAGTCATTTGAGAATTTATTCGGCCCGAGGAGTTAAAATTCGCCAGTCTGAATTGCCTACTGATGAGAACATGATATACGAGAATTTGATAGTCAAATTTATGACCGTTCTTGTGTTCTTGGCATGACTGTCCCAAAATATCTTATCCACCTAACGGTCATATCATTGAAGGGCATTTATGTCTTATCATGTCGGGCTGCTCCTAGGCTATAAATAGCCGCCCCTACAACCACTAGTTGGTTGGCTGCTCGAGAGAACTTGACACTTGTCATTTGAGAGCAACCCATCCTCACGAGGAATTTGGCGAAAATCATCAAGTGAGGAAAACCCAAAACCAAACCCTACAAACCCAAAGTGATTGAGCATCTTGAAGAAATTGATCTTGCGTGGATCCGGCGCTTGTTACCTTTGAAGACTGTGCTTCTTCAGACGGTTAGGCGTCATGGTCTAGAACATCAAGAGGAATTGTGGATCGCCGAGTGACCAAGTATGTGAAGGTTTGGAAATCGCTGAAGACTTACCACGAGTGATTGGATGAGGTCTGTGTGACCTTAGTTCAAGGAGAATCTGGTGAGGACTTGGTGTCTGAGCTGCGTGCTTTCGGCTGGGTGTCCGGGACTGTGTGTCCTCGAGTTTAAATACTCGGCCGCTCAACCAGACGTACAAGCTGAGACAGCGAGTTGGAACTGGTCTACAAATCATTGTCTTCACCAACCTAACTGGTTCTATTTCCTCAACCCTTTCATTTCCTCATCATTGTGTTGAGTGTTTGTTCATATATGTGTTTGAAGACTTTGGTGAAGACTTTCTCAATTTCCTCAGTTCAATTTCTTGATCTGTTTGTCTTCATCTTGTGTTATCCTGTGATTCGCTTTACGTACTCTGTGATTGTCTTCATTTCATCATGATGACTATGCTTGTAATCTGTTATGCTTACTTCGAGTACTTATTCCGCTGCATGTAGTTCTTAGCTAAGGAATTTCCTCACGGCAAATTCCTCGATGAAGAATTCATAAAATCGCCTATTCACCCCCTCTAGTCGATATAACACTTTCAATTGGTATCGAGCAAGGTACTCCCTTGTTACGTGTGATTTTAGTTTAACCACCGGAGTTTTAGTTATGTCGACCATGAGGTATGATCAAGGTCTCAGCAGGTGTCCTACCTTGATGGGACGGACTACCCCTACTAGAAGAACAAAATGCGAATGCATCTTGAAGCAATTGACAATGATCTACGGTATGTTGTGACAAAAGGTGTTTCCTCGGTCACACCTTCTACGAATGATGCTGATGTGAAGAGATTCAAGCAACTCGATTCTCAAGCGAAGAATATCATATGTGGCCATCGAGCAAAGGTCAATATGGAAGAGTGAGTGCTTTGGAATCTGCCAAACTCATACGGGACAGGCTGTCCAAAGTAAATGAAGGTGTCTCAACTCAGCGTGACTCTCGAGTTGATGTTCTTGGAATCTCTTCAACGCTTCAAAAGACTCGACAGCGAAAATGTTCAACAAACCTTGATCGCCTCTTGACATCTCAAATGAGCTTCAAGCACTTGGTGCCATGACATCACCGACCATGAGGTGGTGAAGAAATTGTTAAGATCGCTTGATTCCTCATTTGATACTCGCAGCGATGATACAAACGAGCTGACTACAAGTCTCTTGATCCTGCTGATATCCTCGAAGGCTAAATACTCACGAGTTCGACTTGCTGAAAGAGATCTCTATGGTTACGGCTATGGAAAACACGTGCCACGAAGGCCAAGGCTGTGTCCGAATCGAGAGTGAAGACTCGGTAGTAGCCTTGGAGATCTGAAGAATTTGGCGAGGAGCTAGCACTGCTCGTGAAGAAATTCCAGAAATTCTCAAGGCGTGGTCGCTTTGGAAAATCCTCAAGAAGCGGTGATTCCTCATCTAGTGACTATAAGAAGACTTTGTCACAAATGCAAGAAACCTGGTCACTATATCCAAGATTGTCCTCGATGGGAAAAGGAATTAAAGAAGAAGAAACACAAGGATTACAGTTACGATGGCGTGAAGAAGAAGAAGAAATCATCGAAATCTTCATCATCAAAATCCTCAAAACCTTCTTCTCACAAGAAGAGCAGCTCCAAAAGGCTCGGGCATTCATTGGCAAGAAATGGACTCTGAAGCTGAATCGAGGAACATGAGGAAGAGGAGGAGTGCGAAGAATCCGAATCTGGTGTGGCTAGTCGGCTCTTACATCGCTTTTGTTAGCAAGTCCATCTTCAACATGAAGAAAGCTGACTCGCCGACAAGCCCGATGAGGAAAATGATGACTACGCCCCACCTATTGCTTCATGGCAAAAGGTGCCAAGGTACTAAATTTCACCTCCTCTGAATCTAGTGAAAATGAATCGATGAGGATCTCAAGCCCAGCTACTCTAAACTTGCTAAGATTGCTATAAAACAACAAAGGGCTTTTGAAAAGGTTCAAAACATGCTAGATAAGAGTGATGATATGTTAGGTGAAGAAATGGATCGCACTCAAGCCACGATTGAAAATCTTGAAACTTGATCTAGGCTTGACAGCCTTCAAGGTCATCATAACACTCTCCTATCGATCATGAGAAACTTTCTTATGAATTTCTTCAAAGAAAGCAAGATCTTGAGAAGCTAAGAGCGAGTTATGAAGATCTTGAAGGGCGCGATTCATTACTTGCTCAACAAATCAGCGCTTCTCAAGAAGAATTTGTTCCTCCATGCTTAAAGTGCATTGAGCGTGAATCGCTAATTCTTCACTGAATGTTCAAATGCTTCAACTGTTACAAATTCTTCACCTGCCTCTGCTATCACTAATTCCTCATCGAGGACATTGCTAGTATCTTGACGATGCAGGGTGAAGGAATTGTACATGACAGGCATGTACAAAAGCCTCAAAGGGCATCAGACTCTTTGTGATGTGCTTAAAAGCAGATCCTCAACAGAACCCTAGGAAAGAGGTATTGCCTTTGAGAGGAAACTCAATGCTGATGGAACATCTTTGGAAGCTTTGAGCGGTATCCCAAAACCTCATGGGTTCTGCAAGGGACCTCAGTTGATCCATCTAACTTATCTGGCTTTACATGCGAATCTCCTCATTCTTCCGATGAGTCATTTGACTCAACTATAAACTGTTCAAAAATCAGAATGGTGAAGTATTTGCTAGATATGTTGGCACTAAGCTGCGAGAGCGGTTCCCCTATGAAGAAAATCTGGGTTCCCAAGAAGTGCCTTGAAAGTCTTGGTGAATGTCCTCATGACACCACCGGTGAAGAAAAGGAACCCCAGATCAAATTCTTCATATGGATCCAAGTCCTCATATGGACCAAATTCCTCACGTGGATCAAATTCCTCAAAAGGATCAAAGTCCTCATATGATTATCATCGTGCTAACAACTCATTTCACGAGGGTAGAGCTAAGGGCTATGAATATGTGCATTATTCTTCAAACCAATATGTTCATATGTCCTCGAAGAATTTCTCTGCTTATTCATATGCTTACCTAACCCTCTTATGTGAAGCGAAATGGTTTGGCCTCTATGCCACCATTCTCATATGGTGCTCGCATGAGTGATGAACTCTTTGCCACCCCTTGAGATGTGGGTGGTGAAGAAAAGAACTAATCTCTTCTGCAGGGTCAGGTCTCGGGCGTGCCTTAACGTCTGAAGAATTTCTTTGGGGCACGACAAAATGCACGAAAGGGCGTAGGCTAATCATGATGAAATGAACTTTCATTTCACACGTCCTCATCTTGCTTATCGATTGATCTTGGTGATGAAATTCATCGATGAACTTGATATCATATTCTTCAGCGATGAAGTATATGAGATCGTAAGTTGTACTAATTCATCTGCGGGATGATCAACCCAAAGCCACCGAGTGGGTTCTCGATAGTGGATGTACAAATCACATATTTGGTGACAAGAATCTATTGATGGATGCTCCCTTATCACCGTCACATCTGAAGCATATCATCTTTTCTTGACAAAGGCAAAAGTCGGTATTGGGTCTTGGTAAGGTTGCTATCTCTAAGGACATGCACATGGACAAAGTCATGCTTGTTGAGTCCTTAGGATATAACCTCATGTCGATCTCAATGCTTTGTGATCTTGATATGGTTGTTATCTTTGGCAAGTATCGTTGTGTTGTGATTATGGAAGCTGAAAATTCCAAAGTCTTCGAAGGCTTTAGGAGAGGAGACTTGTATATTGTTGACTTCTCCACAGGTCCACAACCAGCCATGTGTCTACTTGCAAAAGCTTCAGAAGGCTGGCTATGGCATCGACGACTTGGTCACGCAGGCATGAGGAATTTACTGCGCTTGAAGAAGAAGCATGTCATTGGCATTGAGAATGTCAAATTCCTCAAGGATCACTTATGCGGAGCCTGTGAAGCTGGAAAAATGACCAAGGCCAAGCATCCAGCGAAGACTATCATGACCACTACTCGTCCTTGAATTGCTTCACATGGACCTCTTTGGTCCCAATCATTACTCAGTTGTCACTAATGATGCATCTCTTTATGGCTTTGTTATTGTTGATGATTACTCCGTTACACATGGGTACACATTGTTACTTACAAAAATCAAGTGCAGGAAGTCTTCAAACGATTTTCCTCGAGGGCTTCAACTAACTTTGGTGTGAAGATCAAGCACATCAGGAGTGACAATGGAACTGAGTTCAAGAATTCCGGTCTTGATGACTATCTTGATGAACTTGGTATTACTCATGAATTATCTGCTCCTTATACTCCTCGGCAAAATGGCGTCGTGGGCGCAAGAACAGAACTCTTGTTGAGATGGCTCGCACTATGCTTGATGAATACAAAGCGCCTAGTCGTTTCGGATTGAACAATTGACCTGCGTGCCACATCATCAACAGTATATCTTCACAAATTCTTCAAGAAGACTGCCTATGAACTCCTCAACGACAAGAAACCTAATGTAAGTTATTTCAAAGTCTTGATTGCTAAATGCTGGATTAGAGATCCTCACCACAACTCTAAATTTGCACGAAAGCACATGAAGGTTTTATGCTTGGTTACGGAAAGGACTCGCACACCTCTGAGTCTTCAACATCGCTCTTCACAAGATTGTTGACCTTGTAGATGTGCGGTTCGATGAAACTAATGGCTGCAAGAGAGCACCTACCTACTGTGTTAGGCGAACCAGCACCGAGGATTCTATCAGGTTCAAGGCAACCGAGGATGTCATTCCTCTTGAAGAAACTGCTGAAGAATTCATTCTGTCTGTGAAGAACGTCGAGTGATGCACTGAAGATAATCTGAAGAAAATGGTCTTTGAGGAAAATGATCAAATTCCTCGAGGACAACCAGCTCATCCTCGCGTTGCAAAAGAAGTGCAAGTGGAGAAGATCATCGATGACATTAAAGCGCCGGAGTCCTCTCACACGCTCAAAAGCTTCACATTTATCTAACTTTTGTGGGCACTATGCTTTTGTCTCTATCACAGAGCCCACTAAGGTAGATGAAGCATTTCGGGCGGAGTGGATTCAGGCCATGCAAGAAGAATTACATCGATTCGAGCTCAACAACGTCAGGAACTGGTCAAACGTCCAGATCCTCGCAAGCATAATATCATTGGCACAAAGTGGATCTACCGCAACAAGCAAGATGAAAATGGTCTTGTGGTGAGGAATAAGGCACGACTAGTAGCTCAAGGCTACACGCAGGTTGAAGGAATTGATTTCGATGAAACTTTTGCACTGTCTGCTAGACTTGAGTCTATTAGCATATTACTCGCCTATGCTAACCATCACAATATCACTTTATATCAAATGGATGTGAAAAGTGCATTCCTCAATGGTAAGCTTGAGGAAGAAGTATATGTTGCTCAACCCCGTGTTTTGAAGATCCAAAGAATCGACAAAGTCTTCAGACTAAATAAGGCCCTCTATGGCCTCAAGCAAGCCCTCGGGCGTGGTATGATACATTGAAGGAATTCTTTGTGAAGAATGGCTTCACACCGGTTCACTCGATCCTACTCTCTTTACTAAATCTTATGATGGTGAACTGTTTGTGTGCCAAATATATGTTGATGATATTATCTTTGGCTGTCTTGACCAACGTTATAGTGATGAATTTGCCTATATGATGAGTGAAGAATATCAAATGTCTATGATGGGAGAGTTGAAATTCTTCTTAGGTCTTCAAATTAAATCAACAACACAATGGCATATTCATATCTCGGAGAAATACCTCAAAGATGTCTGAAGAAATTGGCATGCAAGATTGCAAAGGTGTCAAAATTCCTATGCCCACAAATGGCCATCTATGCCTTGATGAAAATGGTATTGACTTGATCACAAGGTATACCGCTCCATGATTGGTTCTTTATTGTACTTATGTGCATCTAGGCAGATATAATGCTTAGTGTTTGCATGTGTGCCCGATTTCAAGCTACATGAAGGAATCACACCATAAGGCTGTGAAGCATATTCTTGATATCTAGCTCACACACCAACACTAGGATTATGGTACCCCAAGGGCTCTACTTTTGATCTCATTGGATATTCGACTCGACTATCTGGTGATCGTGTGGACGCAAGTCAACATCTGGTACTTGTCATTTCCTCGGACGATCTTTGGTGCATTGGTCCTCGAAGAAAGCAGAACTGCGTATCACCGTCCCTGCGAAGCTGAATACATTGCTGCTGGCTCGTGTTGTGCTCAATTGCTATGGATGAAGCAAACTCTCAAGGACTACGGCATCAACGTGAAGAATGTGCCTCTCTATTGTGACAATGAGAGTGCCATCAAGATTGCTCACAACCCAGTTCAGCACTCGAAGACAAAGCACATTCAAATTCGTCATCATTTTCTTCGTGATCATGTGTTGAAGGCGACATCTCCATCGAGCACGTGAAGGCGAAGAACAGCTAGCTGATATCTTCACTAAGCCCTTGGATGAGAAGAGATTTAGCAAGTTGTGGTGTGAGCTAAATATCTTAGAATCTCGAGCGTTCTTTGAAAAGGCACACATCCTAACACTTATGCAAAATTGATGACTTAGATGTGCAACACATGAAGAAGCGTTTTCTTCAATCAATGAAGAATAACACTCTTAGTGTGAAGAAATTAATGAAGAATTTGATTCTCAGAACCCTCGACAATTATGCGCGGTGTCTGAAATCATCATTCTTATCTGATGGGTCACGCCACCACCAAAGTTGAAAATCTTCAATTTGAGTTTTTCCTCGGTTTTGAAATTCTTGAGTTTTTCAAATTCTTCAACTTTGCAAAATCTTCACTTTGTTTCGTCGTCTTTCTTCATTCATATATATATATATATATATATATATATATATATATATATATATATATATATATATATATATATATATATATATATATATATATATATATATATATATATATATATATATATATATATATATATATATATGGTTTATGTCCTCTGACATTCACTTATGGCTATTTCTTCAAGTCGCTTTTTACGCTAAGTGAATGTGATCGGACCCTTCCCTCTATGCTATACTCAACCCAATCCATTCACAAATTCTTCATGTGCGTTCTACTTTGAAACTCGTTCAAAATCTTCTTTGTGTCCTTGACAGTGAAGAAATTACAGCGGAACTTTTAAAACGAATCTTATCCAAACCTTCATTTTACCGCTCAAACCGTTCCGCATCCCACGATGCATTACTTTATTCACCCACGATCGACACGATCTCCACTACACAAGACGTGGGTGACACATGTCGTGAGAAGGAAGCGGTCGGGGGCATGTTCGTCCTAAATCTTCGGGTGATCCGTTTTTCACCGTGTCTATAAATACCCCTCTCTCCCTTCCTCACTCTTTTACTCTGCTCGACCTCTCTCTCCCGCTCGAGCTCCTCAAACCCTAGCGCCGCCGCTACTCCATCGTCTCCGGTGAGGAAAAGCTTCATTGCCTTGACCTCGTCGCCGACGTACTCGCGCCGACAGTGGAAATCTTCACTCCGCCCGTCGCCGTAGCTGTCTTCCTCCACCAAGTTAGGCGTGGAAGATCTGAGCAGACGAACTTCCCAACTGTTCTTCTCGGTTCGTCGTGTTCTTCACTTTCGGGTAATTAAAAGTTACTTTTATTCCTCGCTTTGATTCTCAAATCTTCTTCAAATTCTTCAAAGGTGTTTATTCTTCAAATCTTCACACATATGAACACCTCAAATCTCTTGACTCGTTTCTCTAAGGAATGATTTTCTTCAAGATTCCTCAATTGTGTGGATCCTCGATCTATACAACTCTGGAACCTAAGACAAAGAACGCTTAGTGAAATTCTTCAAGGCTCATCTGGTCAAAATCCTCAAAACTTGTTCTTTTTGAAAAACCTTCTGAGAACGCATATGACCTCTCCAAGTTCCTCGCACCTATACTGTGTTCACAGGTACAAATATCCGCTGCTGAATCCCTAGGTTCTCATCAACTTAACTCATTTGCAGCGTTCCTCGAGGAAAAACTGCATACTTCTTCAGAGAACTCAATTGTTCAATTTCCTCAACTGAAGAACATGGCAGACGGTAAGAAGCCACAGAAGGGAGGAAAGAAACATGAGGTTATGATAGCATTTGAAATCCCTGAGGAAATATATGCTGACTACTGCACACCGGATGAAGAAAATAAAAATCAACGCAAGGTGCGTATTCAGAAGATTGAACGGAGATGGGCACGGGAATGGAGGGAATACAGATATGTAACTCCTAAGTACATGAAGAAATTCGCTCTTAATCCTCCATGCCCAAGAGCTCCTTTGGCACTGGCCAAGTAGCTGATCCCACAAGCATCAAAGCGAGGTGAGGACTTTCCGATGAATGGGCTAAGCGTCAAGCAAAATTGGCAAAGCAAGCAAAGGAGGCGGTGAAGAAATTCAATGAGGATTCTGCGCTGCTCATCGCCATCGAGGTCTCGGTCAAACCGAGGAAATCCATGCAAAGAAGCCTGCTCATAAGCCAAGTGCTTCATCATCTGCGCCCTCACGGCCAAGTTCCTCAAGCAGACACCCTCAAGCAAATTCCTCACACTGATGCTGCTCCACCAAAGTCCTCAATAGCTCCATCAAAATCTTCAGTCCCTGTGCACCTGGCTACATGTCAAAGGACTGCTGGTTTTTCAATTGCCTCAGGCATTTCTGCAAGTTCCTCAGCTGCTCCGATTTCTTCATCTGGCCTGACTCAGCTGAAGACCAAAGCAACAGCTGGACGAGGTCCTCGGCCTAGACCAAGGACGAAACAGGTTGCATTCCATGTGCCATCTGATGATGAAGCATCTGATGAAGAACTTGCGGAAATCATCAGAGACCGTCAAGTAAAGGCCGCTAGAGCCAAAGGTACATCTGTACCACTGCTATTGGACCAGAAGAAAGTCCTCGACTTTATTGATCTCTGGCACAATGATCCCAATACCCCTCTGCCTGACCTTCATCTGACACCTGGACAAAGTCATATGTTGACTCACTTCATAGCTGAAGAAAAATGGAAGTATGAGAAGGCAAGGGAAATCAAAAAGGCTCAATACAGGAAAGAGAAGTTCCTGAAGAAAAACGTTGTCAAGATGACACCTGAGGAGCTTCTCCAGGTCCAAACTGAAATTCAAGACCTCAGCAAAAACTTCAATTCCTACTATGCTGATTGGCAAGGAGCCAAGGTCAGATTCGTCAACCTGACAAAGAAATTCACAAATGTTGCTGCCCCAATGCAACATGAAATTCCTTAGGCTGGAGCCTCAGCTCAGCCTACTGAAGAAAATGCTGATTCCAGGGCTGATGATCCCATTCCAGCCATTGAAGAAATTGCCGGGGCACCCACTAGTGGTGCGCTGAAGAAATTACTCAAGACAGAGGCGCATCGGTTTCTCTGAAGAAACTGAACCAAATTCTCAGCTCCTCCTGCGCCAACTCCAACTCCAATTCTTCCATCTGCTTCTGATGTTAAGAAAACCAAGGCTGCAGAACGAGCTGCTGTGAAGAAAAGGAAAGCATCAGCTGCATCAAATTCTTTGGCTGCGAAGAAAATGAAGCCTATGACCAGCTCATTCGAAAATCCAATTGATGTTGTTCCAATTTCCTCCATACCATCAAAGGAAGTTGTTCCTTTTGGAGAAGACTATGAGATCCCAATCGGATCCGATGAAGAACATCAGTCGCTACTTCGTCGAGCAAGTTGATGAAGAAATTGAAGTGGATGCAATCCCTTCAACCCGATTATTTCCTCATCGGACTATGAAATTCCTCAGCTGGTCTTTGAGAAATTGAAGATGAAGATGTGGATATTGGATGCACCACTCGGTGATAAATGATGACTTTTGGGAAAGTCAGCATCCCAATACTCCTCTCTTCACCCGCTCCAACAGATTCCTCGGTCCCTACACAAACAGTCCAAATGGACTCAAGAAAATCAACCCACCTGGTTACGTGCATGAAGAAATTCCAGCCACTAGTCTTGATGAAACTGCCTCTTGCTAATCCTCGATCGCACTTTTGTTGAGGAACAAGAAATTCCTCGGCTGAAGAACCTGAACTTACGATTCACGAGGTGGTGATGCAACTCATCGACACCCCTCTGCCCAAGCAAAAGAATCCGTTCTCAAGCAAGCAAAAGTTCAAGGCTGAAGATTTCTTTGCCGAGCACGTGTTCTTCATTGAATATAATCCATATGATTACGCTCGCATTAGGAAGAGGCGCTTACGGACTGCCCATCAAGCAAACTTCTATTCCTCGGTGCTCTTCAACAAGGATAAAATCTTGATCATGCTCATATTCCTCATGTGGATATGGAGTCGCTGCCGAGCTTTGAGCCAGTCCTCGGTGTTCTTCACGACGCAGGACTTCTAAATTTCTGCACCGATATCGTGGATGGAATGAAGAGCTAATTCTTGAGTTTTATGCAACGCTGCACATCACGGAGGCGTGAAGATGTGAACTCATGGGTCTTAGATTGGATGACTGAAAATACTCACTACAAGGCACCGCAACTGAATTGCTTCGTGCCCTACCACTCGATCCTCCGCTTGATGGTGCACGTCGTATCTCGACAAAAAGAACTTTCAAATCACTATATGCAAGTCTTGATGAAGCCTTTGAAGCCAAGGCAGGCCCCAAGAACCAAATTCCTCGTCAAGGAATTATTATATGTGCCTCGGACCGTCTATCGGATTACGGCGAAGACAATGAGTCCTATCAAAGGCCACGACTTCGAGCGATGAAGAAGTCGTTGGCATCATGAAGAATATGCTTTTCAACATCATCCATGGCGTTCCGTCAACTTCCATGATTTCTTCATGAGGACTCGGCAAACATAGCCATGTCACCATTTGAGCTGAAGCCTTATCGCCTTGGATTATGAGATTCATTAGGTCAAGGTCTTCACTCAATTACAAAGGCTGATACTTTGAACCACTGCAGCTACTTACCCCGATTGAAGTCCTCAAGCGGACATTTACCTCGGTGATGACAAGGGCAAGGCTCTGCTGTGATAGATGAAGGCATTCGTCCATTGGATGGACAGTTTAGCAAAGCAGCATCCTACTCCACCAATGATGACTCGCCACACATGACTCAGCCGCAAATACCTCGGTCAAGCAAAGTCCTCAAGCTCTTGCACCTGTGGTGATGGTGATCGTGAGTTACTCCTCGATCTTCATCGGAAGGTTGATCATAATCATAAATGGGTCAAGCGTCGGTTTGGTACTCTTCTTTACAACATGACCTCACACACAATGCGGTGAAGAAAAACCACTACTACCTTCATGAAACCTTCAAGCGCTGGGCTGTTCTTTCACATGTCTCAAGTGAAGAAGAAGCGGCTTCAATGGGACTCAAGGAAGAATTTGGTGGTCGCACCTCCTCGAAGAAATTCAAGAAGGTCAAAGTTCCTTCCTTGGTGGCCAGCTCCTATTCTTCATCTCGCGACATCGATGAAAATGAAGATTTGGAAGATACGCGGCTGGTCCTACTTCAACAAACAACCCCAACAATCTTTGGCGCTCCGTCTTCAACTTGAATTTCTTCAAGAGCGTTAGTCCTCAGTTTCGATCCTTTTGGTCATTTGATGACAAAGGGGGAGAAATTTGAGTTAGTCTTCAAGCGGGTCTAGTTTTTGTCTATATACAGTATTTTATTAAGTTACAACTCTCGTTCTTCTGAAACCTTTTATTGGATCGAGTTGTAATCTTAAACCCGATGGTGCTTTGATACTTTTGATGCATTATGCTCTTGCTCTATGCTCTGATTCTCGTGAGCTCCTTGAAAATCTTCATAGCAAATCGATTTGGGCTCTGATACTCTTGACGCGTTACTTTGCATAACATCAAGCACCATATTTCATCATGCATTTCAAATTCTTCATATTATATGTTAAATGCGTGTATGAATTACAAGATATAGGGGGAGATCTCCATAATTCTTCAAATGTGCATTGCCTCAAAAGCAAATTCCTCACTATGCACATCTTCAGGGGGAGTTCTTCTATATCTTGCGATCAAATTCCTCATTATCAGTATTTACACTTCATATGATTATCCCCGTTGGAAACTTAACCTATATTGTCATCAATCACCAAAAAGGGGGAGATTGTAAGTGCATCTAGTGCCCCTTAGTGATTTTGGTGTATTGAAGACTTATAGGTTAAGGAACTAATCGTTTGTGAGTGTACAGGATCTATAAGTCTATGAGGAGTTTGATATTTACAGAGAAAGTCGACCCTAAAATGAAGTTCTTCAGCGAAGACTTTGATATTCGAAGACTTTACGAAGACTTTGAAAGTGAAGAAATTGGTGTGACCTTGAAGACTTGGTATTCATTTGAGGAACATGAAGCGTGAAGACTTTTGTTTTCGTAGTTTCATTTTCTCTTTCTTGAGTCATAGGAAACACCGTCATTGTTAAAGGGGGTCGAGAAATACTAAGGAAAAATTTCCATGTGATGCTCAACTCAAAATCCTACACCTACCAATCCCTTGAGTGAAGCTTTTGGAAATCTCATACAGATTCAGTCAATTTCTTGATGTGAGACGAAGCTCTTCAGTGTTGAGAATTTATTCGGCGAGGAGTTAGGAATTCGCTTGAGTCGAATTGCCTACACGATGAGGAACATGATAGCCCCGAGGAATTTGATAGTCAAATTTCCGACCGTTCTTGTGTTTGCGCCACTGTCCCAAAATATCTTATCCACCTAACGGTCATATCATTGAAGGGCATTTATGTCTTATCATGTCGGGCTGCTCCCTAGGCTATAAATAGCCGCCCCTACAACCACTAGCTGGTTGGCTGCTCGAGAGAACTTGACACTTGTCATTTGAGAGCAACCCATCCTCCGAGGAATTTGGCGAAAATCATCAAGTGAGGAAAACCCAAAACCAAACCCTACAAACCCAAAGTGATTGAGCATCATGAAGAAATTGATCTGCGTGGATCCGACGCTTGTTACCTTTGAAGACTGTGCTTCTTCCAGACGGTTAGGCGTCATGGTCTAGAACATCCAAGAGGAATTGTGGATCGCCGAGTGACCAAGTATGTGAAGGTTTGGAAGTCGCTGAAGACTTACCACGAGTGATTGGACGAGGTCTGTGTGACCTTAGTTCAAGGAGAATACGGTGAGGACTTGGTGTCTGAGCTGCGTGCTCGCGATCGGGTGTCCGGACTGTGTGTCCTCGAGTTTAAATACTCAGCTGCTCCAACCAGACGTACAACTGAGACAACAGTTGGAACTGGTCTACCAAATCATTGTCTTCACCAACCCAACTGATTCTATTTCCTCAACCCTTTGATTTCCTCATCATTGTGTTGAGTGTTTGTTCATATCTGTGTTTGAAGACTTTGACTGAAGACTTTCTCAATTTCCTCAGTTCAATTTCTTCAGTCTGTTTGTCTTCATCTTGTGTTATCCTGTGATTACGCTTTCTGTACTCTGTGATTGTCTTCATTTCATCATGATGACTATGCTTGTAATTTGTTATGCTTACTTTTGAGTACTTATTCCGCTGCATGTAGTTCTTCGCTAAGGAATTTCCTCACCGGCAAATTCCTCAGTGAAGAATTCATAAAAATCGCCTATTCACCCCCCTCTAGTCGACATAACGCACTTTCAATTGGTATCAGAGCAAGGTACTCCCTTGTTCTGTGTGATTTTGGTTTAACCACTTGGAGTTTTAGTTATGTCGATCGCAGGTATGATCAAGGTCTCAGCAGGGTGTCCTACCTTCGATGGGACGGACTACCCTCATTGGAAGAACAAAATGCGAATGCATCTTGAAGCAATTGACAACGATCTACGGTATGTTGTGACAAAGGTGTTTCCTCGGTCACACCTTCTACGAATGATCTGATGTGAAGAGATTCAAGCAACTCGATTCTCAAGCAAAGAATATCATATGTGGCCATCGAGCAAAGGTCAATATGGAAGAGTGAGTGCTTTGGAATCTGCCAAACTCATCCGGGACAGGCTGTCCAAAGTAAATGAAGGTGTCTCAACTCAGCGTGACTCTCGAGTTGATGTTCTTGAATCTCTTCAACCGCTTCAAAAGACTCGACAACGAAAATGTTCAACAAACCTTGATCGCCTCATCGACATCTCAAATGAGCTTCAAGCACTTGGTGCCATGACATCACCGACCATGAGGTGGTGAAGAAATTATTAAGATCGCTTGATTCCTCATTTGATACTCGCGCGATGATACAAGAACGAGCTGACTACAAGTCTCTTGATCCTGCTGATATCCTCGAAAGGCTAAATACTCACGAGTTCCAGACTTGTCAAAAAGAGATCTCTATGGTTACGGCTATGGAAAAACACGTGCCACGAAGGCCAAGGCTGTGTCCGAATCGAGAGTGAAGACTACGATAGTAGCCTTGGAGATCTCAAGAATTTGGCGAGAGCTAGCTTCGCTCGTGAAGAAATTCCAGAAATTCTCAAGGCGTGGTCGCTTTGGAAAATCCTCAAGAAGCGGTGATTCCTCATCTAGTGACTATAAGAGAAGACTTTGTCACAAATGCAAGAAACCTGGTCACTATATCCAAGATTGTCCTCGATGGGAAAAGGAATTAAAGAAGAAGAAACACAAGGATTACAGATTACGATGGCGTGAAGAAGAAGAAGAAATCATCGAAATCTTCATCATCAAAATCCTCAAAACCTTCTTCTCACAAGAAGAGCAGCTCCAAAAGTCTCGGGCATTCATTGGCAAGGAAATGGACTCTGAAGCTGAATCGAGGAACATGAGGAAGAGGAGGAGTCGAAGAATCCGAATCTGGTGTGGCTAGTCGGCTCTTGCTATTGCTTTTGTTAGCAAGTCCATCTTCAACATCAAGAAAACTGACTCACCGACAAGCCCGATGAGGAAAATGATGACTACGCCCCACCTATTGCTTCATGGCAAAAGGTGCCAAGGTACTAAATTTCACCTCCTCTGAATCTAGTGAAAATGAATCGATGGGATCTCAAGCCCAGCTACTCTAATCTTGCTAAGATTGCTATAAAACAACAAAGGGCTTTTGAAAAGGTTCAAAACATGCTAGATAAGAGTGATGATATGTTAGGTGAAGAAATGGATCGCACTCAAGCCCACGATTGAAAATCTTGAAACTTGAGTCTAGGCTTGACAGCCTTCAAGGTCATCATAACACTCTCCTAATCGATCATGAGAAACTTTCTTATGAATTTCTTCAAAGAAAGCAAGATCTTGAGAAGCTAAGAGCGAGTTATGAAGATCTTGAAGGAGCGCGATTCATTACTTGCTCAACAAATCAGCGCTTCTCAAGAAGAATTTGTTCCTCCATGCTTAAAGTGCATTGAGCGTGAATCGCTAATTCTTCACTGAATGTTCAAATGCTTCAACTGTTACAAATTCTTCACCTGCCTCTGCTATCACTAATTCCTCATCGAGGACATTGCTAGTATTCTTGACGATGCAGGGATGAAGGAATTGTACATGACAGCATGTACAAAAGCCTCAAAGGGCATCAGACTCTTTGTGATGTGCTCAAAAGCAGATCCTCAACAGAACCCTAGGAAAGAGGGTATTGCCTTTGAGAGGAAACTCAATCTTGATGGAACATTTGGAAGCTTTGAGCGGTATCCCAAAACCTCATGGGTTGCTGCAAGCGGACCTCCAGTTGATCCATCTAACTTATCTGGCTTTACATGCGAATCTCCTCATTCTTACGATGAGTCATTTGACTCAACTATAAACTGTTCAAAAATCAGAATGGTGAAGTATTTGCTAGATATGTTGGCACTAAGCTGCAGAGCGGTTCCCATATGAAGAAAATCTGGGTTCCCAAGAAGTGCCTTGAAAATCTTGGTGAATGTCCTCATGACACCACCAAAGGAAGAAAAGCGAACCCCAGATCAAATTCTTCATATGGATCCAAGTCCTCATATGGACCAAATTCCTCACGTGGATCAAATTCCTCAAAAGGATCAAAGTTCTCATATGATTATCATCGTGCTAACAACTCTTTTTGAGAGGTAAAGCTAAGGGCTATGAATATGTGCATTATTCTTCAAACCAATATGTTCATATGTCCTCGAAGAATTTCTCCGCTTATTCATATGCTTACCCTAACCCCTCTTATGTGAAGCGAAATGGTTTGGCCTCTATGCCACCATTCTCATATGGTGCTCGAGAGTGATGAACTCTTTGCCACCCCTTGAGATGTGGGTGGTGAAGAAAAGAACTAATCTCTTCTGCAGGATCAGGTCTCGGGCGTGCCTTAACGTCTGAAGAATTTCTTTGGGGCCTGAAAAAATGCACGAAAGGGCGAGGCTAATCATGATGAAATGAACTTTCATTTCACACGTCCTCATCTTGCTTATCGATTGATCTCGATCGATGAAATTCATCGATGAACTTGATATCATATTCT
Source organism: Aegilops longissima (assembly GCA_021605205.1). Classification (NCBI taxonomy): domain Eukaryota; kingdom Viridiplantae; phylum Streptophyta; class Magnoliopsida; order Poales; family Poaceae; genus Aegilops; species Aegilops longissima. The sequence goes on from JAHIAM010003069.1 coordinate 56,509, forward strand.
TCAGCGATGAAGTATATGAGATCGTAAGTTATACTAATTCATCTGCAGGATGATCAACCCAAAGCCACCGAGTGGGTTCTCGATAGTGGATGTACAAATCACATGATTTGGTGACAAGAATCTATTGATGGATGCTCCCTTATCACCGTCACATCTCAAGCATATCATCTTTCTTGACAAAGGCAAAAGTCGGTATTGGGTCTTGGTAAGGTTGCTATCTCTAAGGACATGCACATGGACAAAGTCATGCTTGTTGAGTCCTTAGGATATAACCTCATGTCGATCTCAATGCTTTGTGATCTTGATATGGTTGTTATCTTTGGCAAGTATCGTTGTGTTGTGATTATGGAAGTGACAATTCCAAAGTCTTGAAGGCTTTAGGAGAGGAGACTTGTATATTGTTGACTTCTCCACAGGTCCACAACCAGCCATGTGCCTACTTGCAAAAGCTTCAGAAGGCTGGCTATGGCATCGACGACTTGGTCACGCAGGCATGAGGAATTTGCACACCCTTGCGAAGAAGAAGCATGTCATTGGCATTGAGAATGTCAAATTCCTCAAGGATCACTTATGCGGAGAACTGTGAAGCTGGAAAAATGACCAAGGCCAAGCATCCAGCGAAGACTATCATGACCACTACTCGTCCCTTCGTATTGCTTCACATGGACCTCTTTGGTCCCAATCATTACTCAGTTGTCACTAATGATGCATCTCTTTATGGCTTTGTTATTGTTGATGATTACTCTCGTTACACATGGGTACACATTGTTACTTACAAAAATCAAGTGCGGAAGTCTTCAAGCGATTTTCTTCGAGGGCTTCAACTAACTTTGGTGTGAAGATCAAGCACATCGGGAGTGACAATGGAACTGAGTTCAAGAATTCGGTCTTGATGACTATCTTGATGAACTTGGTATTACTCATGAGTTATCTGCTCCTTATACTCCTCGGCAAAATGGCGTCGTGGGCGCAAGAACAGAACTCTTGTTGAGATGGCTCGCACTATGCTTGATGAATACAAAACGCCTAGTCGTTTCGGATTGAAGCAATTGACACTGCGTGCCACATCATCAACAGAGTATATCTTCACAAATTCTTCAAGAAGACGCCTATGAACTCCTCACCGACAAGAAACCTAATGTAAGTTATTTCAAAGTCTTGATTGCTAAATGCTGGATTAGAGATCCTCACCACAACTCTAAATTTGCACCGAAAGCACATGAAGGTTTTATGCTTGGTTACGGAAAGGACTCGCACACCTCTGAGTCTTCAACATCGCTCTTCACAAGATTGTTGACCTTTGTAGATGTGCGGTTCGATGAAACTAATGGCTCGCAAAGAGAGCACCTACCTTCGTGTTAGGCGAACCAGCACCGAGGACTCTATCGGGTTCAAGGCAACCGAGGATGTCATTCTTCTTGAAGAAACTGCTGAAGAATTCATTCCTGTCTGACGAAGAACATCGAGTGATGCACTGAAGATAATGTGAAGAAAATGGTCTTTGAGGAAAATGATCAAATTCCTCGACGACAACCAGCTCATCCCCACGTTGCAAAAGAAGTGCAAGTGGAGAAGATCATCGATGACATTAAAGCGCCAGGTCCTCTCACACGCTCAAAAGCTTCACATCTATCTAACTTTTGTGGGCACTATGCTTTTGTCTCTATCACAGAGCCCACTAAGGTAGATGAAGCATTTCGAGCCGGTGGATTCAGGCCATGCAAGAAGAATTACATCGATTCGAGCTCAACAACGTCTGGGAACTGGTCAAACATCCAGATCCTCGCAAGCATAATATCATTGGCACAAAGTGGATCTACCGCAACAAGCAAGATGAAAATGGTCTTGTGGTGAGGAATAAGGCACGACTAGTAGCTCAAGGTTACACGCAGGTTGAAGGAATTGATTTCGATGAAACCTTTGCACCTGTCGCTAGACTTGAGTCTATTCGCATATTACTCGCCTATGCTAACCATCACATTATCACTTTATTCCAAATGGATGTGAAAAGTGCATTCCTCAATGGTAAGCTTGAGGAAGAAGTAAATGTTGCTCAACCCCTGTGTTTTGAAGATCCAAAGAATCGACAAAGTCTTGAGACTAAATAAGGCCCTCTATGGCCTCAAGCAAGCCCCTCGGCGTGGTATGATACATTGAAGGAATTCTTTATGAAGAATGGCTTCACACCCGGTTCACTCGATCCTACTCTCTTTACTAAATCTTATGATGGTGAAATGTTTGTGTGCCAAATATATGTTGATGATATTATCTTTGGCTGTACTGACCAACGTTATAGTGATGAATTTGCCTATATGATGAGTGAAGAATATCAAATGTCTATGATGGGAGAGTTGAAATTCTTCTTAGGTCTTCAAATTAAATCAACAACACAATGGCATATTCATATCTTAGGAGAAATACCTCAAAGATGTCTCAAGAAATTGGCATGCAAGATTGCAAAGGTGTCAAAATTCCTATGCCCACAAATGGCCATCTATGCCTTGATGAAAATGGTATTGACTTCGATCACAAGGTATACCGCTCCATGATTGGTTCTTTATTGTACTTATGTGCATCTAGGCCAGATATAATGCTTAGTGTTTGCATGTGTGCCCGATTTCAAGCTACGCCGAAGGAATCACACCATAAGGCTGTGAAGCATATTCTTCGATATCTAGCTCACACACCAACACTAGGATTATGGTACCCCAAGGGCTCTACTTTTGATCTCATTGGATATTCTGACTCTGACTATGTTGGTGATCGTGTGGACCGCAAGTCAACATCTGGTACTTGTCATTTCCTCGGACGATCTTTGGTCTGTTGGTCCTCGAAGAAACAGAACTGTGTATCACTGTCCACTGCGGAAGCTGAATATATTGCTGCTGGCTCGTGTTGTGCTCAATTGTTGTGTATGAAGCAAACTCTCAAGGACTACGGCATCAACGTGAAGAATGTGCCTCTCTATTGTGACAATGAGAGTGCCATCAAAATTGCTCACAACCCAGTTCAGCACTCGAAGACAAAGCACATTCAAATTCGTCATCATTTTCTTCGTGATCATGTGTTGAAGGGCGACATCTCCATCGGTAGCGTGAAGATGAAGAACAGCTAGCTGATATCTTCACTAAGCCCTTGGATGAGAAGAGATTTAGCAAGTTGCGGTGTGAGCTAAATATCTTAGAATCTTGAACGTTCTTTGAAAAGGCACACATCCTAACACTTATGCAAAATTGATGACTTAGATGTGCAACACATGAAGAAACGTTTTCTTCAATCAATGAAGAATAACACTCTTAGTGTGAAGAAATTAATGAAGAATTTGATTCTCGAACCCTCGACAATTGTATGCGTGTCTGAAATCATCATTCTTATGACGGTGGGTCACGCCACCACCAAAGTTGAAAATCTTCAATTTGAGTTTTTCCTCGTCTTTGAAATTCTTCAGTTTTCAAATTCTTCAACTTTGCAAAATCTTCCTTTGTTTCCGTCGTCTTTCTTCATTGACTATATATATATATATATGGGTTTATGTCCTCTACAGCATTCACTTATGGCTATTTCTTCAAGTCGCTTTTTCTGCTAAGTGAATGTGATCGGACCCTTCCCCCTCTATGCTATACTCAACCCAATCCATTCACAAATTCTTCACGTGCGTTCTACTTTGAAACTCGTTCAAAATCTTCCTTTGTGTCCTTGACGGTGAAGAAATTACAACGGAACTTTTAAAATGAATCTTATCCAAACCTTCATTTTACCGCTCAAACCGCTCCGCATCCCACGATGCATTACTTTATTCACCCACGATCGACACGATCTCCACTACACAAGACGTGGGTGACACATGTCGTGAGAAGGGAAACAGTCAGGGGCATGTTCATCCTAAATCTTCGGGCGATCCGTTTTTCACCGTGTCTATAAATACCCCTCTCTCCCCTTCCTCACTCTTTTACACTGCTCGACCTCTCTCTCCCGCTCGAGCTCCTCAAACCCTAGTGCCGCCGCTAACTCCATCGTCTCCGGTGAGGAAAAGCTTCACTGCCTTGACCTCGTCGCCGACGTACTCGCGCCGACCGCGGAAATCTTCACTCCGCCGTCGCCGTAGCTGTCTTCCTCCGCCAAGTTAGGGCGTGGAAGATCTGAACGGACGAACTTCCCAACTGTTCTTCTTAGTTCGTCGTGTTCTTCACTTCGGGTAATTAAAAGTTACTTTTATTCCTCGCTTTGATTCTCAAATCTTCTTCAAATTCTTCAAAGGTGTTTATTCTTCAAATCTTCACACATATGAACACCTCAAATCTCTTGACTCGTTTCTCTAAGCAATGATTTTCTTCAAGATTCCTCAATTGTGTGGATCCTCGATCTATACAACTCTGGAACCTAAGACAAAGAACGCTTAGTGAAATTCTTCAAGGCTCATCTGGTCAAAATCCTCAAAACTTGTTCTTTTTGAAAAACCTTCTGAGAACGCATATGACCTCTCCAAATTCCTCGCACCTATACTCTGTTCACAGGTACAAATGTCCGCTGCTGAATCCCTAGGTTCTCATCAACTTAACTCATTTGCAGCGTTCCTCGAGGAAAAACTGCATACTTCTTCAGAGAACTCAATTGTTCAATTTCCACAACTGAAGAACATGGCAGACGGTAAGAAGCCACAGAAGGGAGGAAAGAAACCTGAGGTTATGACAGCATTTGAAATCCCTGAGGAAATATATGCTGACTACTGCACACCGGATGAAGAAAATAAAAATCAACGCAAGGTGCGTATTCAGAAAATTGAACGGAGATGGGCACGGGAATGGAGGGAATACAGATATGTAACTCCTAAGTACATGAAGAAATTCGCTCTTAATCCTCCATGCCCAAGAGCTCCTTTGGCACCTGGCCAAGTAGCTGATCCCACTAGCATAAAACGAGGTGAGGACTTTCCTGATGAATGGGCTAAACGTCAAGCAAAATTGGCAAAGCAAGCAAAGGAAGCAGTGAAGAAATTCAATGAGGATTCTGCCGCTGCTACTGCCACTGAGGTCTCGGTCAAACCGAGGAAATCCATGCAAAAGAAGCCTGCTCATAAGCCAAGTGCTTCATCATCTGCGCCCTCACGGCCAAGTTCCTCAGCAGCACCCTCCAAGCAAATTCCTCACACTGATGCTGCTCCACCAAAGTCACAGAAGCAAATTCCTCGGGCCAGGGTGCGATGAAAGGATCCTGGAGACTGTGGCCATGCGTTTGCAATCCCCGTCATGCAGGCAGCTGTCGACGGTGAGGTTGAGGGGACTTGGCCAGAGGGGCGCCACCGCCGGAGAGCAGGGCGGTCCGCATGACAGATTTGGTGGGAGGAGGCCGATGATGACGAGCAGCATGTCGTCGGGAGGCTGCTGATGAAGTCTGAGCTCGCGGATGCGGTTTTGGCTCGAGCCGCCTCCGCTTGTTGGCTGCCTCGCCGTCCATCTCAACCGCGACGATGCCGTGTACACGCGTGCTGGTGTGTGTTGTGTGCTGGGTGTGCGCGAGTCGCCCTTCATGCATGCCGCCCGACAAGTGGTGAATTGTCTTGAAAAGTCCCTTCAGCAAGGCAAGAAGATTGTCCTCAACGCCCTCAATTTACTAGCGTGTGGGGTGCTACCCCAGTGGTTTCAACTTTGTTTACTTCACCGCGTGTCGATGGGCCTCTAGTTTACTTATTTTCACCCACCGCCACATGGGCCAAAGACACCAAGATATGTAACACGAGTGACAACGCAACATGTGGATTGGTTGACCGTCAACTAAACAATATACGGAGCTATACGCTGACACAGTGAGCATATAATCCGTCGGTATAGTGAGTTCGAGTGAGAGGGGAGGCCCGTGAGAGATAGCAGAGAGAGAGAGAAAGAGCTACTCCCTCCGTTCGATAATGTAGTTACAACATTTTTTAGTCAAACTTTTGAAACTTTGAGCAAGTTTATAAAGAAATTACTTATATCTACAATACCAAAGATAAATGATAGTATGAAGTAAGTACATGTTGTGATGAATCTAATGATCGTTCCAGATGTAAATGTTTTTCTCCACATATACCTGGTCAAACTTTTCTGAGGTTTGACTTTTCAAAACATCCATATGCTTATGGACGTGACAGAGTCCCTAACGAGAGAGAGAGAGAGAGAGAGAGAGAGAGAGAATGAAAAAAGTGTGTGTGCGTGTGTGAAAGAGACATGGACAACACACGATAAAAGTAGAGAAAAAGCTTGTGTGTCTTATGCAAACATATCACACATGCATCTTCGACAACGGAGGCAAGGTGAGGAGATAGTGTGTGGCTGTTTGGAACCGAGAGAGGAAGACCCCTAGCACGTGGCCAAGAGGGGTCTGGCAAACAAGGGAGAGAGGTCGAGAGAGACGTATGGAGAAAATGCAGACATGGGGAGGAGAGAGTGTATGTTTGTCATAGAGAGATCCCCTAGAGATCATGATGGGACTACATGGGTGGGAGATCGAGTGACAAGGTGTGTGCGCGATAGAAGATGCCCCGAGAGATATCGAGATAGATGTATGGATGGAAGGAGACAATACGTGTGTTCTTGATGGCTAGTAAGAGATAATCATACTTAGGAGGGGGGGGGGGGTGTGGTTGTGCCTATGGCCTTGTTTGGATACTCTAACTCAGTTAGAGGTTAGAGTTAGATTCTAACCCTGAACTAACCCTGAACTAACTCTAAGTAAAGAGGTGTTTGGATGGCAAGGTTAGATGGAGCGCGGATACGGTGAGGCACCTTCACGGGCGGTGCGAGAGGGAGGAGGAGAGGACGAGAAGCTTCGAGGAAGTGGGAGGATCTATCATGGGAGAGCGAGAGAAAAAGTGTTTATTAGTGGTCCCAGAAGAACTAACCCAAATAAGCACCTCTTGGATGGGTTAGTTTTTGATGGGTTAGATGCATCTAACCTAAACTAACCCTCCTGTTTGGATCTTTTGGGTTAGTTGACTCCAAACTAACCCAAACTAACTCTAACCCATGGATCCAAACAGAGCCTATGATGGAGTGAGGATTATGGTACTTAGGGGGTGCGTGTCACATGGAGAGAGAACAAGGCGGAGAGTGTTGGATGGGTCTATATGTATAGCATAAGCGAGACATGTGTATGTGTGAACCAGGGAGATATAAGGCCAGTTTGGCTTGCGTCATGAGCATCTTTTGCGTGGCACAGGGTTGTGGCTGGATTTCATGCACGCTTTTTGGTTGCTACCTCGTGAAAAAGAAAGCCCACTGGGCTGGGTTCCCTTGCACTTTAATTAGCCTGGCTGAACTCCAGACACTGCAAGTAGCCTGGCCCAAGCGACCGATTTCGAATGCCTGGCCATGCCTGCTCGTGCGGCCACGAGGATAACAGCAACATGCATGGATATTAGCATTAAATAATTGATGCATGGATTGATTGATGGGACGTTGATACTTTGCTGTAACATCCCAAATTTTCAATTTGGAATGTTATACATTAGGTCATCATGCATATCATATTTTCTCGCATTTTTCCGATCCTAGAAATTTCACGCAACTCAAGGACCCTCGGAGAGAGTTGGAAGTTTCATAATTTTCATATTTGGGATTTCTCAAATTTTGAAAATAGGATCATTGGATTTATTTAATTATCTTCATAAAGTTTTTCCTATAAAATATTTGAGAGGGAATAATATGACTTTCCCAACAATTAGGAAAATGAAGATATTATAAATAAACCAAAATTTGGTTTGGAAGATTTATTTTGCTTAGGCAAAATGAGCATTTAAAAATTTATGCATGTTTGCTGTTTTTAAAGTTCATTTTGTTCGACTCATTTTAGGAGTCGGGAAAATTTGTTTTATTTAATTTGGAATTCATTTGGTATTTTTTAATTCATTTTGGTTTAATTTTATTTAAAAAATAATTGCTTTCTGGGCCGAGGCCCAGCCTGCCCAGCCAGCCACCAGGCCCAGGCCCAGCGCCTGCCCACCTCCTCCTCCTCCTCACGCCACCTTGGAGCGGACTCGCCGCAAGACGCATCGCCACGCCTGAGTACCACCCGACCCGGCTCCCTTTGCCCCTCCCCAAGGAAACCCCCTTTATAACCCTCTCTCTCACCTCACGCCGCCGAGCCGCCACCAGCGGCCTGACGCTTGAACCCCGCCGCCGTGGGCCGGCCGCCGCGCGCTGACGCCACGCCGCCCCTCGCCGGACCCGCCGCCCCGCCCGAGCCCCGCGACCCCGCCCCCGCCTCGAGCCCGGGACGGACCTCGCCGAGCCTCGCCAAGAGATCACCGGAGGTAGCCCGCGCCCGATCCGGTTCTTCCCCTTGAACCGATCCGGTTTTTATTTAAAAAAAAGGATGTTCGGTTTTTTTTTTAAAACCTAGATTGGTTTTTTTTTCGGTTTTCTTATTTAACGAACGTTCACCGAACCGTTCGTTTCAATGAACGCGTTCGTTGGATTCGTTCTGTTAACGAACGTCCGCTATTTAAACCGTTCGTCGTTTTCTTTTAATCGGATTTAATCCGTTATTTTTCCGATTTGATTTGAGATCCGATTTTCAAAACTGTTTTATTTCACGCCGCTTATCGGAATCAGTGATTCAAGCGCTGGAGTTTCAGAACGAAACCGCCGTCCGACTACCCTACTTTCACAGAGTTTTGCCACTGTGAAATTTTGACCTAATTTCAGATTGCTAAACCGAGTCGTTCTCCTCGAGTTTCGACTTCCGGAGTTTATTTTGATTCGATTCTTTTGCAACCAGGGTTCTTAAGTTGAACTTTCTGGTTAGATCTTTTATTCGAGATTTCCTGTGCATTAGATGAGTACTTATTGTATGCTTGTTGTTTGTCTGCGTTAGATCACCCGAGTGCGCCGCTTGTTACTTGAATCTCTAGGTCTCATGGATCATCGCAAGGCAAGTAACACTTGATCATACCTTTTCTACTACCCAGTTTTATGCATTAGATCAAACCTCAAACACTTGCATGATTAGGATCTAATTAAATTGTGGGTTTGGGAAGTAGATTGAGGTAGTACCTATTACTGTTTTACTTATGAAACCTTGGGAGTTACTTCTCGCTTGCTTGTTCATGCCATGCTATGCTAGTAGACGTGGATTGGGTGAGTGAATATCCATGACAGATGTGAGATTGTTATTAATGGTTTATCTAAGGTGGCAACCTAAACACACATCCTGGGTGGATTGAGGCACCTGGTTTCCATCAGACTTGCTCTGATTTCTTCGGACCGCCACCTGTGCTCTAAGGGATCATAAGATTATTCAAACTCGAAACTTCCGTGTGCAGCCACAAGCCAATTATGAGCTCTGGCGTAGTTGACTAAGTCGTCATAACTCTTACGGGTAGGCTAGCTGATGTAGGGGATGTAGGTTGGTACGGTCTACCCACATGTAAGGTGCTAGCGCTTCTGAAAGACTATGTCTCGGTCATCCGTTTCTCAAACACCATGTAATGCGAGAACCAAGCGGAGGCGATCAAGTCTTGTGGGGAAAAGTGCGCAAACCTCTGCAGAGTGTATAAACTAATCATGATTAGCCGTGTCCCCGGTTATGGACAATTTGAGTATCCTGTAATTGAATATCATGTGAATCTCAACATGTTACTTCTAAATAAAAGTTATTGGGTTTTGATGAGTACTTTTAATTGGGATTGAGGATCTGTCAACCATTCTCAATGTTTAACAACCACCATGATAGTTAAATAAAATTATTCCTTTGTTGTAGGGAAAATCAGCTTTATGCAAATGTAACCATAGAGCCTTACCACCAGCCATATATGCATGTAGTATAGGCTTATTCATTCATTGCTCTTATGTGTTACATTGCCAAGATATTCCATGTCTTGATTTTTGGCTGCAACTTTTCACGCTTGCAGATTTTCGCATTTATTTAGTAAGGTGTTAGGTCGTGGTTCTATACTCGGTGATGCCGTTGGAGTTGATGGACTCGCTTATCTTCCAAGCCTTCATTGTTATTATTAGATGGCCTTAAGCCATATTATTGTATTCAGTTCCTTGTGGACAACGATGTAATAAGTGTGTGATTGCTACTCGCTATAAATCCTTCAAGTACTGTGGTGTCAAGACATCGATCCAGGATGACACGAGCACGAGACTTGATCCATTTGGGTCTGGTCGCTCACAGAGAATGGTATCGAGCACACGCCGACCGTAGGAGGACACGACCACTAAGTTAAAGCCATAGATCACTCTCTCTTCCCATTTTCTAACTCCTCATCTTTTCTACTCTCTTTAGGATGACGGACGCGAAGATCAAGTACACCCAACGGATGAAGGCACACCTTTTGGATTTCACTTGAAGGAAGTTACTAAGTACCGAACATTGACTACCAAGTTTCACCGGACTTTCAACGCCACTCTGCTCAAGAGGAGCGCCGAAGATTCATGCTCACGCTCCAGAAGGACATTCGCCCCAATCACCAAGCCTATAGATAGTGTTTCGATTGCACCAACTTGAGTCCAGGAAAGAGCATGGCAGCTCACATCACCATGGGACGATTGGAGAAGTTTATCAAGAAGACCTCAAGGACACCATCTACCAGATTTATGGACGCCGAGATGACAACTGGACGTCGTCAACACCAAGAAGGATAGATCCATTGCAGCGTTCATCCAGAGTTAAACCAGCACATTCGACGCCAGAAAACCAAATGTGCAATGACATGTTGGAGTTGCGTAAGACAAAGGAAGGATCATCGAACTGGAAGAAGAACTAAAGACTACACGCAAGGACTACATGGACGAGATCGTAGCTCGGCAAGACACAATAACGATCTTAAGTACGAGATCAAGAACTCAAGAAGAAGTTGGGCTCAGAATGAAGACCAGATGTCGAATACCCAATCGACTACATCAACATCGACGACACGGATTCGGATCCAAGTGAACCCTACTTTGAAAGACGGTCGAGCAGACATCATGGAGTCTTCCACCGTTCAAACTAGTAGAAGTCCCCACATATTAGTAGTATTCCTCCATGTAAACATTTTAGTACACGCACTTTTGCGATAGTTAGATCGTTGTAAGCCCTTGTTTGATTGAATGAAGTGATTTGTGTGCATTTGCTCATGTGCATTGGGTAGTGATTTCCTTAGACCTCATTCTATTCTACATTTCTCTTCTTTTCTAAACCCATCGATGCCTCCAGACGCGACCCGGATTCGCTTTTCCGCCAGAGATCACCCAATTGATCTAGCAGCAGTAATACCCTGATTCAAACATTGGTGCGTAACAACAACAACAACAACAACAACAACAACCCACCGCCACCACCACCACCTGCGGATCATCCGACTCGCTTCCTTAGACTGAACCCGCGGTGTATTCCAAAGAGCACCGAGCCAATTGTAGCAGTATGACTGGCTCCGCAAGATAGGAAGGAGTTGACCATCGCAGGATGCACCGATGGTGAAAGAGTGAAGTTTGCAGACATCAGCTTGAAGGACCCGCAGCAAAGATGGTGGGAGAATTTCACAGCCACTTACCCCTGAGACACCGCCACATGGGACCAGTTTCAACAAGCCAGACCGCCCATGTTTCAGCAGGAGCCATGGCTATGAAGAAGCGTGAGTTTCGCAACTCACGCCAAGGAGGAAGGACTGTTGGCAAGACGTGGATGACTTTAGTAAATTAGCACGTTATGCCCCGTGATGACGTTGCTACGGATGCAGCTAAACAGAGAAGTTTCTAGAAGGACTGAATGATGAGTTCAAGATGCCGTTGATGGTAGCAAGTTTCAACAACTACCAGGAGTTAGTAGACCGAGCTCTCATGATTGAAGGAAGCAAGAAGAATTGAGAACTGCAAGCGGAAGTATGGACAAGGGAAGTATAACTCGATCCCAGCAGAAGCCTCGTTATACCCCTAAATCAGAATTCAGTTTCAGCATACCCATGGAGGAGGTAATTCAGATAACCAAAATGGCACCAAGAATGGGAACGGGAATGGAGGAAGCAACGGACAGAACCGCACCAACCCGTCTACACCATCCAAGGTAGACCTGAGTCACATTACTTGCTTTAAGTGCCGCAAGACTGGGCACTATGCAAATGACTGCCAGAAGGCCGAATGGAAATGGCAATGGAAGCTCTGGAAAGAAGCCCAACCCTTTCAACAGGGGACAAGTGAACCACATTGATGTGGAGGAGGTTGAAGATCAGCCCGATGCAGTAATCGGTAAGTTTTTGGTTAAGTCATTTACTGCAGTTGTTCTTTTCGATACTGGTGCATCGCATTCATACATATCAAGGGGATTTGTGGATAAGTACAAGTTACCAACCCAAGCCCTTAGGTCACCCATGCTAGTAACCTCACCCGGAGCAGAGTACATGGCTAGTAAATGGTGTGATCGATCGCCATTAAGGATTGGACACTATGTTTTCCCTCGCACCTAATAGTTCGGAATCCCAAGGATTGATGTGATATTAGGAATGGATTGGTTATCAAAGTATGGAGGAAACATAGATTGTACCACAAGGTCAATTTTGCTCACCACACCGAAGGAAGGAGGATTATACGTATCACGGCACGAGCCGAGGAGAGCACAAGTTAATTGCTTATCCGGGTGGTACGGGAAGAAGTACCATGGTAAAGGATTATCCTGATGTATTTCCTAAGAGTTGCGTGAATGCCGCCGGATAGAGACATTGAGTTTTTGATTGAGCTGTTGCGTGAACAGGCCCGATATCGAAACGATCGTGCAGGATGCCCGCAAAGGATTTGGCGGAAATCAAGAAGCAGATTAAGGAACTATTGGATAAAGGTTTTATTCGCCCAAGTTCTTCACCTTGGGGATCATCCGTATTGTTAGTGGAGAAGAAGGATGGATCTTTGAGAATGGTTGTTGATTACCTTGGATTGAATGAAGTAACAATCAAGAACAAGTACCCACTACCTATGATAAATGATCTGCTTGATCGCTTGCAAGGAGCCAAAGTGTTTTCTAAGATCGACTTATGATCGTGGTACCATCGATTGAAGATTCGGGAGCAAGACATACCCAAGACAGCATTTACCACGAGATATGGACTGTATGAGTATACCGTTATGTCATTTGACTGACTAACGCGCCAGCCTATTTCATGAACCTGATGAACAAAGTGTTTATGGAGTTTTTGGATAAGTTCGTCGTGGTGTTCATTGATGACATTTTGATTTTCTCAAGAATGAAGAGGAACATAAGGAACATTTGAGATTGGTTTTGGAGAAACCGAGGGAACACCAGGTTGTATGCCAAGTTCAGCAAGTGTGAGTTTTGGCTAAAGGAAGTTGGATTTCTTGGACATGTTATATCCGGAGAAGGAATAGCAGTTGACCCCACAAAAGTTGAGACCAGAACCAAGTGGGAAGCACCAACGACAGTTGAGAGATTCGAGTTTCCTTGGACTCGCAGGATACTACCAAGATTCATTGAGAATTTCTCAAGGATTGCAAAGCCTATGACTGAATTGTTGAAGAAGGAAAACAAATTCATATGGACCGAGGACTGTGAGGCAAGTTTTCAGGAGTTGAAGAAAAGATTGGTTACCTCACCAGCTTTTGATATTGCCGATCAAACTAAGGATTATGAGGTGCATTACACGCTTCACGCCGAGGACTTGGAGCAGTGCTTATGCAGGAAGGAAGAGTTGTTTCAGATGCTTCACGACAACTTAAGCCCCATGAGTTGAATTATGCCACTCATGATTTGGAGTTAGCAGCCGTCACAGCATGCCTTGAAGACGTGGAGACACTTTCTCATTGGAAATCATTGTGAAGTATATACGGATCACAAGAGTTTGAAGTACATCTTCACACGTATGAATTGAATCTCGAGACAGAGGAGATGGTTAGAGCTAATCAAGAATTATGATATGAGATTGCATTATCACCCGGAAAGGCTAATGTCGAGCGACGATTGAGCCGTAAGAGCCACGCCAATACCCTAATGATGGGAGGAATACCCAATGAGTTAGCCGAGGACCTTCGAGAGCTATGTTTGGAAATAGTTCCAGAGGCTATGTAGCAGCATTGGAGATACAATGATAATCGATGGACAAAATCGAGAAGCCCAAAAGGCAGATAAGGAAGTTGCCTCTATAAAGGAGAAAATGAGCAAAGGAAAAGCTAAAGGATTTCGTGAGGATGAGCACGATACCCTATGGTTTGAAGACCGTGTTTATGTACCCAATGACCCGTAGATCGGGAAGTTGATTTTACAAGAAGCCCATGATTCACCATATTCGATTCACCCAGGAAATACCAAGATGTATTTGGATTTGAAGAATATTTTCTGATAGACCGGCATGAAGAAGGATATTGCGGAGTATGTAGCAGTTTGCATGACGTATGTCGAAAGTAAAGGCGAACATCGAAGCCAGCAGGATTGTTACAACCATTGCCGATACCGAATGGAAGTGGATAAACTAGGCATGGATTTCATCACAGGTTTGCCAAAGACCCGCTCAGATATGACTCGATTTGGGTCATAGTCGACCGTTTGACCAAGGTAGCTCATTTCACTCAACCAAGACTATCTATAGCAGTGCTAAGTTGGCAAAGATATACATGACCAGAATTGTGTGTTTACACGGAGTTCCGAGGAGCATCGACGATAGAGGAACCCAGTTTACTTCAAATTTTGGAACCAGTTACACGAAACATTGGGAACCCGATTGAATTGAGATAGCTTTCCACCCACGTAATCGATGGATGACCGAGAGAGTCAATCAGATTTTGGAGGACATCTTCGAGAGCTTGTGCACTAGATTATGGATCTAGTTGGGATGATAATTTGCCGTATGCATAATTTTCCTACAATAACAGCTACCAAACCAGCTTGAAGATGGCACCTTTCAAGGCTTTGTATGGAAGAAGGTGCAGAACACCGTTGTCATGAGACTAAACCGAGATCGCCATTGTTTGGACCAGATTTGATTAAGGAGTCTCAACAGAAAGTTGTTGATTCGAGACAGGCTCAAGGTAGCCCACCTGCATGTAAGAGCTATGCCGATTCAAAGCGCAGCGATTGAGTATGAAGTTGGAGCAGTATATCTCAGAGTATCCCCGCTTCGAGGAGTTAAGCGTTTTGGAGTTAAAGGAAAGTTAGCACCCCATTTCGTTGGACCATATAAGATTTTGCAACGCATGGGAGAAGTTGCGTATAAGTTGGAATTGCCAGAAGGACTGTCAGGAGTACATGATGTATTCCATGTTTCTCAGTTGAAGAAATGTCACCCCGAGATAGCAGAGGTACCGTTAAGAGACACAAGTACACTGGAAGCAATTCAGTTGAAGGATGACTTGACATATGAGGAAAAACCAGTTAAGATTCTCGATTATGCCAGCAGAGTTACCCGCAGCAAGGTTATCAAGTTTTGCAAAGTTCAGTGGAGCCACCACACTGAGGATGAAGCCACCTGGGAAAGAGAGGAATTTTGCTTAAGGACCACCTCACCTATTTTCTAGTTAACCCAATCTCGAGGGCTAGATTCATCTTATAGGTTTGTAACATCCCAAATTTTCAATTTGGAATGTTATACATTAGGTCATCATGCATATCATATTTTCTCGCATTTTTCCGATCCTAGAAATTTCACGCAACTCAAGGACCCTGAGAGAGTTGGAAGTTTCATAATTTTCATATTTGGGATTTCTCAAATTTTGAAAATAGGATCATTGATTTATTTAATTATCTTCATAAAGTTTTTCCTATAAAAATATTTCGAGAGGGAATAATATGACTTTCCCAACAATTAGGAAAATGAAGATATTATAAATAAACCAAAATTTGGTTTTGGAAGATTTATTTTGCTTAGGCAAAATGAGCATTTTAAAAATTTATGCATGTTTGCTGTTTTAAAGTTCATTTTGTTCGACTCATTTTAGGAGTCGGGAAAATTTGTTTTATTTAATTTGGAATTCATTTGGTATTTTTTAATTGTTTTGGTTTAATTTTATTTAAAAAATTCGCCCACAGGCCGAGGCCCACTGCCCAGCTGTGGCCTGTGCCCCCGGCGCCCTGCCCACCTCCTCCTCCTCCTCCTCACACCCTGAACGGACTCTCACAAGACGGCATCGCCCGCCCCGAGTCCCACCCCGACCCGGCGCTCCCTTGCCCCCTCCCCAAGGAACCGCCCCCCTTTATAACCGCCCTCTCTCTCTCACCTCACCACTGGAGCCCTTTGTCACCCAGCGCTTCGACGCTGAACCCCGCCCTTGCCGTGGTGGACGCCGCCGCCGCCGTCGCCCGCCGACGCCTCGCCCGGACCCTCGCCACTCGCCCGAGCCTCACGGACTTCGCCGAGCTCGCCGGCGAGATCACCGAGGTAGCCGCGCCCGATCCGGTTTTTCCTTGAACCGATCCGTTTTATTTAAAAAAGGATGTTCGGTTTTTTTAAAAACCTAGATTGGTTTTTTTCGGTTTTCTTATTTAACGAACGCTCACCGAACTGCTCGTTTCAATGAACGCGTTCGTTGATTCGTTTCGTTAACGAACGTCCGCTATTTAAACCGCTCGTCGTTTTTCTTTTAATCGGATTTAATCCGTTATTTTCCGATTTGATTTGAGATCCGATTTTCAAACTGTTTTATTTCACGCCGCTTATCGGAATCGGTGATTCAAGCGCTGGAGTTTCAGAACTAAACCGCCGTTCGACTACCCTACTTTCACAGAGTTTTGCCACTGTGAAATTTTGACCTAATTTCAGATTGCTAAACCGAGTCGTTCTCCTCGAGTTTCGACTTCCGAGTTTATTTATTTTGATTCGATTCTTTTGCAACTGTGGTTCTTAAGTTGAACTTTCTGGTTAGATCTTTTATTCGAGATTTCCTGTGCATTAGATGAGTACTTATTGTATGCTTGTTGTTTGTCTGTGTTAGATCACCCGAGTGCGCCGCTTGTTACTTGAATCTCTAGGTCTCATGGATCATCGCAAGGCAAGTAACACTTGATCATACCTTTTCTACTACCCAGTTTTTATGCATTAGATCAAACCTCAAACACTTGCATGATTAGGATCTAATTAAATTGTGGGTTTGGGAAGTAGATTGAGGTAGTACCTATTACTGCTTTTACTTATGAAACCTTGGGAGTTACTTCTCGCTTGCTTGTTCATGCCATGCTATGCTAGTAGACGTGGATTGGGTGAGTGAATATCCATGATGATGTGAGATTGTTATTAATGGTTTATCTAAGGTGGCAACCTAAACACACATCCGGGTGGATTGAGGCACCTGGTTTCCATCAGACTTGCTCAGATTTCTTCGGACCGCCACCTGTGCTCTAAGGGATCATAAGATTATTCAAACTGAAACTTCCATGTGCAGCCACAAGCCAATTATGGGCTCTGGCGTAGTTGACTAAGTTGTGCGAACTCTTACGGTAGGCTAGCTGATGTAGGGGATGTAGGTTGGTACGGTCTACCCACATGTAAGGTGCTAGCGCTTCGAAGACTATGTCTCGGTCATCCGCTTCTCAAACACCATGTAGTGCGAGAACCAAGCGGAGGCGATCGAGTCTTGTGGGGAAAAGTGCGCAAACCTCCGCAGAGTGTATAAACTTATCATGATTAGCCGTGTCCCTGTTATGGACAATTTGAGTATCCTGTAATTGAATATCATGTGAATCTCAACATGTTACTTCTAAATAAAAGTTATTGGGTTTTTGATGAGTACTTTTAATTGGGATTGAGGATGTCTGTCAACCATTCTCAATGTTTAACAACCACCATGATAGTTAAATAAAATTATTCCTTTGTTGTAGGGAAAATCAGCTTTATGCAATGTAACAGAGAGCCTTACCACCAGCCATATATGCATGTAGTGTAGGCTTATTCATTCATTGCTCTTATGTGTTACATTGCCAAGATATTCCATGTGTTGACCCGTTTGGCTGCAACTTTTCACGCTATGCACTTTTCGATTTACGAGTAAGGTGTTAGGTCGTGGTTCTATACTCATGATGCCGTTATAGTTGATGGACTCGCTTATCTTCCAAGCCTTCCATTGTTATTATTAGATGGCCTTAAGCCATATTATTGTATTCAGTTCCCTTGTGGACAACGATGTAATAAGTGTGTGATTGCTACTCGCTATAAATCCTTCAATCTTGTGTGGTGTCAAGACATCGATCCAGGATGACATCGAGCACGAGACTTGATCCATTTGGGTCTGGTCGCTACATTTGCCTGGCCCAGGCATGAACCAAACGCTTCAGCACTGAAAGTGCTAGTTATCTACTAGAGGGGGGTGAATAGGCGATTTTTAGGAAAGTCTTCAAAACACGGATGTTTTGAAGACAAACAATAGAAACAACCTAATTGATATGCAGCGGAAGATAAACTACAACAAGCAAACCATAGTCAGGTATGCGATAACGTGAAAGTACAAGACTAATAGCAGCTTGGTAGTCAGGATAAAGATGGAAGATAGTGAGAAGCCAATCAACAAAAGTAGTCAAGCAATGAAGTCAAACAGGTATGGTAGATAGGCAATGACTTCACAAAGAAAAACTCTAAGTAAGGAGAGGGAGAAGATAGAACCAGTCACTTGTTGAAGACACATGATTTGTTGGACTGGCCCAGCTTGTTGTGACAATCTGACATCTGGTTAGGGAGGCTGAGATTCAACTCAAGACCGCGTCTTCACCTTATTCCCTTGAGCTAAGGACACACAGTCCTCGCCCAATCACTCGTAAGTCTTCAAGGTAGACTTCCGAATCTTCACAGATCTGCGTTCACCGCGATCCACAATGACTCTTGGATGCTCAAGACGCAACGCCTAACCGGCCGGAGGATTCACAGTCCTCAAGTGTAATAAGTCTTCGTGTCACATGCATGTAAAGACTTCATGATGCCTAACACTCTTTGGCTCTGGGTGTTTGGGCTTTGTCCTCGCAAGGATTTTCTCTCTCAAAGGCTTCGAGGTGGGTTGCTCTCAAACGACAAAAGCCGTGCACTAACTCCGAGCAGCCACCAATTTATGGTGTAGGGGTGGGCTATTTATAGCCACTAGGCAACCTGACCGATATGTCCGAAATGACCCTGGTCACTAAGGAACCGACACGTGTTCCAACGGTCGATTTAAAACACACATGACAACTTTACTTGGGCTACAAGCAAAGCTGACTCGCCCACTCTGGATAAGATTTTCTCTCATTGTCTTTGCACGAAGACATAGGATTTGGGTTGAGCATCACTTACCATTCTCGACTTTGTTCACTTGGACCCCACTTAACAAAGACGGTGGTTCCTATGACTCAACAAAGAAGAAAAGGAAACAACTAAACGACATACGTCTTCAAGGCTCCATAGTCTTCACTCAATGTCTTCTCATGTCACGTCTTCAATGTGAATATCTTCACATGCCACCATTGTCGCCAATGTCTTCATACATTTTAGGTGTCATCTCCGGTAGGTAAACCGAATCAATGGGGACACTACTGCGTTATCCCGCAATTCTCACAAACACATTAGTCCTCAACCACATTTGTCGTCAATACTCCAAAACCAACTAGGGGTTGCACTAGATGCACTTACAATCTCCCCTTTTGGTGATTGATGACAAACCGGTTGAAGTTTTCAACGGGATAAAGTATGTGAAATTGTAAAGGATAGGAATTGTCTTCATAAGTGGCAAAGGCTCCCTCAAGATGTGCATATAAGTAGTTTGCTTTTGGAATGCAAATGCACATGGCAGGTTGTACTTGTGGAGATCCTCTTCAACTTATGAAGATAATTCATCATGCATGAAATGATATAACTAAGAGAATGACATGCATAATGAAAATGGACGTCTCAGAATGATCTAAGTGCGGAAGTTATCATCGCATATGCGGAATTTATCATCGCACCAGAGTAAAGCAAATAAGTAGCATACGACCATCGAGTTTAAGTGTTACAACTCAAAGAACCAAATGTATCAAAAGCGAGAGTTGTAAACACTAGGCAAAATATTATGCAACCTCCCTTATGAACCCGCTTGAAGACTATCAAACTCATATGCTTCTCCCCCTTTTGTCGGTAAGGACCAAAAAGGTTTGAACACATAGAGCGTCTACTCGTCCTCTTCAGAAGTAGATGATGCAGCAGGGTTGTCGTTGTTGGTTGGCGGCTTGCATTTAACTTGGTGCAGTGTCGGCGCGCGTAAGTAGGGGCGTGAAGTAGCATCGGCTTCATCATCGATCACTCGCCTTGACAGCTTGCCGCGGAGGAAGAATAGTCGAGTCTTCAAGTGATGGAGTTCGTCGAGGACTGCATTCCGTGGAGGAGTGGAGTCAAACTTGAAGCGCTCAAAGGAAGCTATCGCCTTGAAGATCTCGCTTCAAAGACCGAAAGGTGGTCAAACTGTTCCATGATCGCCGATGTGTCTCGTGGAGTGACAAAGGCATTCTTGGTGGCAAGGTTTCAATGCGATTGACGCCCACCAAGAGGCTTTGGATTTGACGCTGAGCCAGGAGTGATGCTTATCTTGTTTCGATGCAAGGCCACGAGAAGTTCTCGTTATTTAGGACGCGAGCGCGCCGAGGCCTTTGTGCAATAGTGCTCTCAGAGCTTCAGTTTATGACGGTGAGGCGTACGAGTGTTCCCAGCCGAGGATAGACACGAGATACCGCTGGACGCCCATGGGTTGAGAGAAGCTATGGTGATCTGCATTCAAGACAAAGTGGCGTTTTAAGGTGCTCGTGGTATATGGCTTCAATCGATGATCAACCTCCGTAGAAAGATCGATGATTTGGAGCGTATATTGATAGTTGATAGCAGAGTGCATCTTGATGAGGCGCATGACCCATGGAGCATAAAATTTCAGACCAAAAAGATCAAATCCAGATGCAGCCAATTGACGGATGAAGAATTCTTGCGTATTGAAGCTGATGCCATTGAGGATGTAAAATACCAATGTCTTCATGGCTCCTTCAAGTTTTGCAGATGATGAATGCCCTTTGATTGGCCATAGAGTTCGCCTGATGATGTGATATATTGTACGAGGCAGATACTCAAGGTCATCAACAAAGAATTCCTGAGGGTATTCAGCGTCATGTGGCAGAGGCTTCATCATGCTCAACATCTGACTCGTGTTGGCTCTGGCTTATGAAAGATGCTCTCCAGTGCATCGCGGTGGAGTTGACAACCAGGTTCAAACAGCTCTCCGGGAGTGGGTAGGCCTGTGAGCTCAATGACGCCAAGAGCTTTGGCTTCATGATGAACATTTCTGTCATCCACTCGAGAACCCATGTATTTGTGTCTCAGAGTAGCCGCGGATGTGGAGGGTAGCATAGAATTGAAGCAAAAGTTCTTCATTCCAAGTGTTCTTTGTCTCATTACGGCCGAAAGCAGACCTACATCACGTAAAGCAATCAATTGCTTCTTCTAAGCACGGCAGTCCGCAATGGCTTCAGATGTCGAGGCGATATGAGGGAAAATGCGCCTTGATCATACGTAACGCAGGAGTAATAGCTTCTGTTGATAGCTCCGTAAACGGTCGATGATATCCTTGGCCTTGTGTAGGGTTCTTTGCTCACAAAGAAAGTGTTGTGGGCTTTGAAGCCATTTGCATTGAAAGACCTCAGAGGTGGGCGGTGCTCGAAACCTTGGCAGTCTTGGCTTTGGTTTCGGACCGAGGCATATGCCCTACATGATATTCAAACTGAGGTCCAGAGGCATGAGGCGGAGGGACGAACGGGCCATCTTATCGTGATTAGCTGACCATAGTTGTATGCTTGCTCAATTGTGTAGGGCCTTGGTGGCGGAATCGAGCAAAGGGCAACAACCGAGGCTTGTGCTACTCAAGATGCTTCAGAGCAGTTGCCTCATTGGCTTGTGCACATTTGGTGCAGGCTCACATTTTCTTCAGCCATGACTGTGTCATTGGCTTCAGTGGTGTTGGAGGTGGCAGCAGCAATGTTTTCAACCTCCACTTGAGGAGCTAGAGGGTCGGGCACTGGCACGTTGATATCAGGAATAACTTCCTCAATAACAGGGGGTGTAGGGACACGTTCTTCTTCTTCTTGGGTGTCTTCGGCTGATGCAGCCGGATTGTCTTCAGCAGCTTTGGCTTCGCACTGGAGACATTCACAGTTGGAGTGGCTTCGAAAACACTTGACGGCAACAGGTTGGTGGTGCACTTCTCCTTCTCGAACGCCGAGAGAGGTACTTGAGGCCTTTGACCTTTCATGGCTCTGCGAAAAGTGGCGACGCCTTTGGAGATGGGGTTGCTGGGCCTCAAAGTCTTCCTCTTCTTCTTGTTGTTGTTGTTGGGGAGTGACTTGTTGTTGTTGGGGAGTACTAGGGGAGTCTTGTTGCTGCGGGCGATCAGCCCATGAAGCATCCTGAGCAATTGGCGCCGAGACGACTAATGTCGATGATTTCATTGTTCGCATTTAACAAAGCGATGATACCAAATTGTGTTCAATTTGAGGAAGAACTTCATCATCTTCAACATTGTCATGGTGACGAATGTCTTCAGCAGTGATGGGATCAACTGCTAGAATCTCTTCAGCTTCAGAGCCTGTGTGGAAGCAGTGCTCATGAACATCATGCGTAGTTCTTGGGTTGCACATGCGGGGACTTAACCACCGAGATGGGTTCAACAACAAGGGGCCCTGTGGGAGCAGCCCGATTCTTCTTGGTCTTGAGCTTCTTCTTGGAGGGAGCCGCATCAGAGGCTTCAGGATCTTTCCTTTTTCTGGCTTCAGCCTCAGCAGCCCTCGTCTTCTTCTATTCATAAGCGGTTGACCTGACTTTTGGCTTAGAGCCAGTCATGCTGCTTGGGAAGACTATGTAGGGTTCTTCTTGCCTTGAAGGTGCAGCTTGGTCAGTTGAAGTCTTCTTTTTCTTTGCAGCCATTCTAGGGTCAATGCCAGGACGGCCAAGAGCCTTGCGCTTCTCAACCTCATTGTAGGCTAGCATGCACTTGTCAGCCAGATTCTTCATGCGCTCACGAGAGCCTCTGGCTTCTTCACGCTTCTTGAGAAAGGCTTCTTTGAGGTCGTGCAGCATAACCTTGAAGTTTTTGATATCTTGCACGCTAAGTGCAGCCATATGCTTCTTGAACTGAGCCTTCTCATAGTCAATCTTATGCTTCAGTTCAACAATGCGATGAGCAAGAGCTAGCTCAGAAGCAATGGCTCCATTGAAGGAGACACTGAGGCCAATAGGAAGTTGCAGATCTTCAAAGCTGATGTTTGGGGTGTCAAACCACTCATCAATGAAGTGATGGATGATTGCCACATCAAAGAGAGGCAAATTGTTGAAGATTTCCGCTTTTCTTTGCTCTTGATAAGTTGCTCAAGGGCATCATCTGCAAGATCTTCATCACTGGACTGATCAATGTGCTCTTCACGCAGAATGGCAGCAGGAGTCGATGTCGATCAAGATTCTTGACAATTTTCTTTTTCTTCTCCGCCTTCTTGGAGATACGGGATTGATTCAGACGTGTAATCGCTTCGTGGAGGTGCAAGAGCTGCTGGCTTCACACGTGAAGCTTTTGGAGGAGCAGCTGACTTTGAAGCCTTGACTTTCTTTTGCTTCTGCGGCTTTGGAGCAGGAGCAGGAGTAGGAGCTGGGTCTTCATCAGAGTCAGCATCGCCATCGAGTGATCCACTTTGGCACCTTGGACCAAGATGTAAGTGATGAGGCCATCAAGGTTTGAAAAGGACCGATGACATTGGGTTCAAGATCACGTGAGCTGTCAAAGACGGGGAGCAGAGGGACCAGGATTGAAGTCTAATCCCAATGACTTCTTGTTTTCCTTGGCCGAAGCCTTTGCATGCTGGAAGTTGCACTTGAAGAGATTATCGTCACGACACCAGAGCAATGACGTTGGGTCGGCATCTCAGCCGAGGTCCACGGACCATACAAGGATAGAAACCTGTGCAATAGCTTCAGCCCCGTTCTTGGGTGGAAGGCCTCGAAGAGAATATCACCCCAAGGGCTTTTGATAGCATTCTTCCGGCATATTCCTGGGTTACAAAATTGTACTTGAACAATTGTTCAGCCCAATATCGATTTAATCCATTGGATTCGCGCCTTGCGCTAATTGTAATTCTCTTCGATCTGCCTTGTAAAGTTCTGCGAGGTCATCAGCAGATCTTTTGAGGTTCCCAGCGACGTTGTTCCGCCGCCCTTCCTAACTGATTTTTCTGCAGCCATGAATTTCAAACTGAATGGCTTCAACACGCTCGAGGCTTCAAAGGCTTGCGCTTGCTGGACAAATAGGAACTGGCTTCGGAGAGTTAATTTGATGTTGTAAGAATTCTGCAAACGAATGCAGACTATGAGAACCAAGGATTCTCCCACGGACATGTACCGTGACAAGATTAGAGATGCGAGGAAGGGAAGAGGTCATATGCATTCTCGTAAGATTTTGAAGATAAATCAGTTTGAAGACATTGACCTCATGATGCTAAGACATTCACTTATACGCCGAGAGTTGGTTCAGATTTGTACGAATCCGTGAATAAGTACAAGTGAGGAATCTAACTAGTTGTGAAGCTTAAGTGAATATACTAGGCAAGATGAGATGCGCATGAGTAGATCTAACATTGTATAGGCAGAAACCAATTTTGGTAAGAAGGATGAATCTTTGAGGATCAAAAGATGGTAAAATAGAGTTATATTTACCACTCGAAGAACTGCTAGACGGGAAGAAAAGGAGACCGAGCAGTTCAATCCACCGTGCCCTAACTTGGCGACGGAGGACACCTACGGCAGCGGCGGAGAGGACGATGTTCACGGCTGGCGTGAGGATGGCGTCGGAGAAGTCACAACAGCTAAGCGCTTCGTCGCCGGCATCGTCGAGAGCTAGCGGTGGCGCTAGGGTTTTGACGAGGTGGAGAGGTGGAAGAAGGTTATCTTTACTGCATGAGACATGTATTTATAAGGTGGTGTGCGGCACAGTGCAATTACACAGGTGCCCCTGGTGGTTCACATCTGAGGGGCACGTGGCAAGCATGCAACATACTCTGAGTTGTCCCATCGCTCCCACGCCCGCCAGTTTGTTTGATGGACGTTCCGGCTTCTCGGATTTCAACAATAAGGATGAATCATTTAAAACAGATTTAAAGTTTGTCTCGTGTCTTCTCACGACAAGGACGCAGAGAAGACACTCGACAGTTTCAATAGAATGCATATGATTTGGACAGATAGAGTTTGAGATAGAAAGCATAGAGAAATTAGGGTCCCATCACATTCACTTAGTTCAAAAGATTCAACTAGGAAGACATAGCTATAAGTGAATGTTGTAGAGGACAGAACTATATATATATATATATATATATATATATATATATATATATATATATATATATATATATATATATATATATATATATATATATATATATATATATCGAAAGCAACCAATCAACATAGTGAAGAAAATCATGAAGATAGGTTGAAGTTGAAGACAAATCAAATGCTAAGATATTGCGAAATAACGCCATGAGTGAAACACTTCAAACAGAGAAATTTGGTGGTATGCTACCCATCAGATAGGAAGTATTAGACCTGCATACGGCGCACAATTATCGTGGCGCTCAAGTCAAATTCCATGTTAATGTATTCACACTCGTAAGGTAAGTCTTCATTGATTGAAGATATACTTTACTTCGTGTGTTGCACATCTAAGTCATCAACATGCATAAGTGTTAGGATGTGTGCTTGATCACAGGACATTTGAGGATTCCAAGATATTTAGCTCACACCGTAACTTGCAAAACCTTTTCTCATCCAAGGGCTTTGTGAAGATATCTGCCAATTGCTCTTCTGTGTTGACGTGAATGATGTCAATATCTTTCTTCATGACATGATCCCTGAGAAAATGATGACGAATTTCAATGTGCGTTGTCTTTGAGTGCTGGACTGGATTGTTGGCAATCTTGATGGTGCTTTCATTGTCGCAGAAGAGAGGTACTTCTTTCAGATTGATGCCATAGTCCTTGAGAGTTTGCTTCATCCATAGAAGCTGAGCACAGCAAGATCCAAGAGCAATGTATTCAGATTCAGCAGCTTGAGAGTGATACATTTCGCTTCTTTGAAGACCAAATGACAAGTGATCGCCCCGTAAAGTGACATGTGCCTGATGTAGACTTGCGATCCACCTTGTCACCAAAGATAATCAGCATCCCAAAATCCAACCAAATCAAATTTTGAGCCCTTTGGATACCATAATCCGAGTGTTGGGGTGTGAGCTCAGAAGCGACCGACCTCGACGGTCAAGCTCTCGTATCCGTGCCATCCTCGGATCAAGATGTTGGCACACACAAGACATCAATGTATATATCAAAGTATAATCACATGTATAAATAACGAAATGATATATACCTCATAATACTCAGCCGAAACAATCAAACGGGTGTGGAGTCCCATCAACGCCATCGGCAAAGTTGAGTGTAGACCGTAACCCTCAGATCGTAACTCTTACTGTCGAGGAAATATCTCGCAACATGATACGTTGCAGCCGTGTAGGTCAAGACATTGAATGTACCGCAAGATCACAACATGAGAAAACAGATGATAAAACTATACTATATGCAATATGGCTTTATGGCTCGTGGTCTCGAGTTTTGTTTGCGTAAAAGCTAATTTATTTTCCCTACATCAAAGGAATAAATGAAGTCTGTACTATGGAGTTTTCTATCATGACATGGTTCCGCCAACCAATGTCTCATAGCCCAAAATCATCATAAGTTGCCCACCATTAAGTTATCAATCCGTGTTGAGAGTTCCGAGATAGATCCAAGTCCAGATGCTCAAATTGTCCGTGAATCGGGACACGGCTAATCGATTAGGTTTTAAACCCTCCGCAGAGGTTTGTACACTTTACCCGCAAGATTTGATCCTCTTTTACGTTCTCGCACTTCGAGTGTTTGAGAGCAAGATGACCAAACATGGTCTTCCAAAGAGTTCCTCGACCACCGTCCGCACTCATCCCATCCTACCGTAGTTCTACATATGCTAGTACCGCCCCAGCCAGAGTCACAACTAAGGTCAACCAAGCCGAGCCCATAATGACTTGCGGTTGCACGTAAGCTTCGGGCATGAAGTATTCTTCCGCCTCTTTGAGTCTGGGTGAAGCTTTCGCAAGATGTCATGGCGCTTCTCCATGCATCCCGCCAACCACTGGTTTCTCCAGGTGCCCACAACCATCCTTCACCCAAGAGTGTGTATTGAATTCTTGTCTCGAGTCTTGAAGTCTTGAGGCCTTGAAGATGCAGTCCTTGCAGATTCCATCATGGAGTTGTCGCCATTGACGAGATCCTCCATTCTCACACCACTCGAGCACTCATACCAAACCCCGCCTACCATAGCGTAGCATTAAAATAAATAACGCCCCGGCTTGGTAACAGGTGATGGGTTCCCGCCTCATGCATACTACTCAACTACAAGAATCAATAACACTACTAGAGGTGGTTGCAAAGATGCCACTAAATGCAATAAAACATAGGTATGAAAACATGGTCAAAGTGAACTTGCCTTGCTGACGATCTTCGAAAACTAGGGACTCGTGGTAGCAAACTTCGCACTCCGGAAATTCTACCGAGGCAAACAATAACCACAATAAGCACATAGCATATGATCACTTAACACAATAGCATAGTAACATAACACACCAAAACAAACGAATCAAAACCCAAAGGAAAATTCGAAGAAATCCAACTCAAAGTTTTTCCTACTTCAAGCAACAACTAAAAATAGTTTTACATAACAAAAATTTTCTTAACATAACCTAAGCATGAGTTTTTGTTAACTTAACAGAAAAGAATGCATTAAGCAACTAGGAGCAAAAAGAATTAACTTAAAATCTATTATGAAACTCCTATTAGGCCTAATTCAATTTCTATTAAGAAAATAAAATAAAACTAATATTTATTATAAATAAAAGTTCATCCCTTAAAGTGACAGAAACTATCCTAGAATAATCAATCACATGTTAAAAATAAATTTATTTACTAATTAAAATAATAGGAAAACAATAGCTAGTTAATTAATTAGGATTAACTAGATTCTGCTTAAAACTATTTTTTATTAATCCTAAAATACCCAAATTAATTCCTATGGTTTGGCAATGTCAAAATAAAGTTGGGACAAAAGAATCATATAAAAATAATTTTTCTAACTCATGTTATAACAGATTTACTATTCTGACTAAAACTAAAATAAAGCAATTTTAATTAATTTTAACATAGCTAAATATATTTTCTGCAGAAACTATAGAAAATTTGCAAACCAACAAAAAAGAATCACCTAAAAATATTAAACAGAATAAAAGATATGAATTTTTCAAATCAGGAATTATTCTGTTAAAACAGAAAACGAAAATAAATGAAAAAGGGCCTAATGGGCCTAACCTACGCACTGAGCGTAATATAAACTAAACGGGCCCTAGGGTTAAACTAGTCGGGCGGCTAAATAAAATAAAACCCTAACTAAAACTAAACCGACTAAACCGGTCGAACCGGTTTTATCTAAAGACATATTTCTTCTGGTGTTCTAATCACGCCAGAGATTTGAGATCCGACGGCGGGAGAGGTCCGTGGCTCACCGGTCGGCGGGGCGGCAAGTGAGGCTCGGGCGATGGTTCCGCGACTCGGTTGTCGGGAGGTCGGCGGAGGTCTCAGCATGGGTGCAGCAGCAGGCGAGGAGTCCGGGGTGGGGCTCAGGCGAGCCTGGGTGGCTGGTGGGTCGGGCGGCGGCAATGGCGGGCGGCGGCGCTCGGGCTCGGCGAGGCCTTATGGGAGAGGGAGGGTACGGCGAGGGGAAATGGGGTGAGGGGAGGGCTTTATAGGGGGGCGTCGGTGGGCGGGAAGTGAATCGGGAGGATCGGGCGGATCCCGAGTCGCCCATGCGGGGCGGCGCGGTGGTTTCCAAGGTGGGCAGGCGGGCGAGGGAAAGGGACGAGGTGGGGTCGGGGCGTCAGTGAGGGAGAGAGAGGGGTGAGCGAGCGGGCGACCGATCGGGAGAGGATTCGGGTGCGAGGGGGGGATGGGCTGGCTCGCTGGGCTGGTCGGGCGCGATTGGGCCTGGCTCGGCCGCCTGGTGGGCCGCCTGGCCAGCCGCTGGGTGAGGGGCTGCCAGTGTGTGGCTGGGCGGTCGGCTGGCTGGTGCTGGGCATTTTTCTTTTTCTATTTTAATTCTTTTTGAAAAATAAAAACAGAGAGAATTATAAATATTTATATAAGACATATATATACCAAAATGATCAGAGGAATATTCCCTATCATTTGAACATTTTTCCAGGGGCAAAATCCAAACTTTATAAAAATTCATTTTTTTCCAAATTTCAAATAAAACTCAAATTTGAATTCAAAACTTTTGGCATTGTTTTCTTCTGACATATTTGGAGTGTCATGTTACTCCTCTCATACTTTTTCTCAAGTAGTTGTTAGGCATAGTTTTGAAATGAATTCCACTTGCCAAAATTTGAATTCAAATACCAAAACTCAAAATCTTCTGAAACTCCAAATGGCACTTTCAAATGACTTTCAATTTGATACTTTTTAACTTCCAACTCATATTTCATATAATTGAAGAAGTCATTTTATCTTCCCTCATGAAAATCATTGAGTTGCATAAAGCTTT
>JAHIAM010003070.1:0-29699 GCA_021605205.1 Aegilops longissima
GAGAGGGTATAAATAGGGAGGGCTCGGCGTGGCAAGGGAGGCGATCGGGAGGGGAATCGGATCCGGATCTCACGGATCCCGCGATCGGCGGCGCGCGCGGCTATGCGGGGGGGTTGAAGGAGGTGGGGTCCGCTGGCAGTGGGGAGAGAGGCGCGGTCTCGGTCGGTCGACCGAGCCAAGGTGTTCGAGGCGAGGCGGTGGTGAGGCGGCTCATGGCTCATTGGTCTGGCTGGATTAGGCACTGGTGGGCAGTCTGGTGGTGCTGGCTGGGCAGGGGCTGGTGGCGCCTGGGGGTTTTCTCTTTTTTTAAATTTATTTTTTTAATAAAAACAAAACAGAGATAACTTAATAAATATAAATATTTTATATAGGACATATATATATAACAAAATGATCAGGGAATATTCCTATCATTTGAACATTTTCCAGGGCAAAATCCAAAGTTTATAAAATTTCATTTTTTCAAATTCAAATAAATCTCAAGTTTGAATTCAAAACTTTTGGCAAGGTTTTCTCTGATATTTTTGGAGTGTCATGTTTACTCCTCTCATACTTTTGCTCAAGTATTTATCAGGTATAGTTTTTGAAATGATTCCCACTTGCCAAAGTTTGAATTCAAATTCAAAACTCAAAATCTTCTGAAACTTCAAATGGCATTCAAATTCAAACAGGATGCATAGATGCTTAGCTATAATTGTAAAACATTCCAAATAGGAAATTTGGGATGTTACAAAGTGTTTTGTTTCAGAAACATTGGTGACGTTGCAAATCTCTTCGTGCATGATCCCTCTTTGCAGCAAGAGCCTTGTTTTAGAAACATTGTTGACTATTGCAACAAGACCTATGTTTCAGAAACATTGATGGTGTTGCAAAAGCATCTACGAACGGTGCTTAACTCCCGCGGATGGCGATAGCCTGCCACCGGCCCGTAAACACGCCACACAGGGCCGAGAGGGATCCATCAGCGAGGGCTCCCCCGACATCGACAGCGCCGACGAAGAGGCCGTGCGCTGCGCCGCAACACCAGGAGAGCTCGCGCCCGAAGCTTCTGCGCCGCTCGGTGATCCCACTGCCCACCGGCGAGCCCTCTCTCTCTCCTCTCTCTCTCTCTCTCTCTCTCTCTCTCTCTCTCTCTCTCTCTCTCTCTCTCTCTCTCTCCTCCTTCTCCTCTTCACGGGAACCGTGCAGCTGTCATCGTGTCCTTCGTCTTGGCTGCTTTCCCGGCGAGCTCGGGCCAGATCCGGTGCCCAGGGTAGAAGAGATCTGAGCGGCGAGGCGACCGGCTGGACGGTGTGAGCGGCAGCAGCGCCCAACTTCCAGTGCCCCCTCCGCTCTGCACCATGAGAGAAGAGATGCGAGAGAATAGAGTGGGGAAGAACAGTTGGGCGTTGGTTCAGAAATCAGGGGAAGGTGGAGACGTGCATCAGGACCACATGGACACGTGTTGCACAGCGAAGGAGGCAGACGCGAAGTTTCTTTTCAGCCGGTTGACGCTGAGCATTTTCCTTATTCTTATTAAAAATGTTCTGTAATTTATAAAGTATTTATTATAAACTCAAGAAAGAAAGAGGAAATGAAGGTAAAAAAGCAAAAAGAAAGAAAAGTTATAAGAAGAAAGATGCCACCCACTTCACACTGGAATCTGCGTTTACTTGGCAATTGTATGTTACACAAGAATAGAAAATCGCGACATAGATGACACTCATTGCGTAAGTTTTTGAGCCTTTGATAAGGGACGACCGTCATGGGCCATGCCTAGTACCGAAGTGCGACGATTTTTTACGTTCGTTCAACACCGCTCAGTTTTGCAATGATTATACATGGTTCCTTTCGATGATGTTTCGATTTTTTTACATCCATTTTTTTAGGTTTTCTCTTCTCTGTACTTCTTTGTACTTATTATTTTTTTATTTTCTATCATTTCCCTTTCTTTAGAGCATGTTCCAATTTTTTTTGTTGAGAAACAAGAGTAATAAAAT
This sequence comes from Aegilops longissima, assembly GCA_021605205.1. NCBI lineage: Eukaryota > Viridiplantae > Streptophyta > Magnoliopsida > Poales > Poaceae > Aegilops > Aegilops longissima. The sequence goes on from JAHIAM010003070.1 coordinate 1,980, forward strand.
TACTCAAGGGGGGTATTACATTCGGACCAATCAGGGTAGTAAGACTAGCAGGCACACTGCCCATCATGAGGAAATCGCCAGATCGCCTGGCCGTGGCCGCAAGTTCGTGAGCCAGTTTGTTGCAATTTCTTCCGGCAAAAGAGCAGTGGTATGACCCAAAACCAGCCAACGCTGATTTGACATCGCGAGTAATACCATAGCAAGGGGACGGTAACTGCCCTGTGTCCCTGATCTCTTCAATCATAGCTTTGCAGTCCATCTCCAATACGATTGGGCCCGTGTACACAGTCTCCAGTGTTTGGAGTCCAATCATTGCTGCATGCATCTCCGCCTCCTCCACATTGTTTAAGTTTGCTACCTTTCTGCCCACCGACAGAATAATCCGCCCATTATGGTCTCTGGCAACCGCGCCAATCCAGGACTTCCCACTGTCAGGTAGGAATGACGCATGGGTGTTCAATTTTACCGTTCCTCGGGCTGGCGCTGTCCACTGCATATGATTCCGGGCGGGAGTAATGGGTTCCTGTGTTGGGTCTAATCTTGATATATGTATCTAGCATATTTATTTCAGTTCTGCATGTAGCTAGTCAGTGTGCTTAGGTGTGCAGCAGTACATGTGACATGTACAAGTCGCCGAAAGGATCAGTCAAAAGCATGCAGGGTGAGACGCCAAGGTACCGCGAGAAGCTGGGCTTGCCGTGAGAAGCGGCACTGCATGCCGGCATTGGAGCTAACGGGCTGCACAAGTCAATTAGATATGCATGCGTGTGTTAGTGGCATGAGAATAGGTCATGGAGTTAGTTGGTTAGTGGAGCAGGTCGTGTGCACAATGACCGGGCAGGTTGTTGCCTCGGCAGTGTGTGCGTACTAGTTATTTAAGCATTGTAACCCAGTTCGTTGATTAAGAGAGAGATAGACAGAAGAAAAGCTCGGCTGTGTGAAACAGTTCGAGGCCAAACTATCGTGTATCCTGTGTTGTGTGAGACAACCAAAGAAATCTAGCTAGCTACGTGAGTGTTGAGAGAATCAACACCTACATCCTGACCTATCAGACTCTTTCCCTCCTCCTCAGAAAACAAAGAATGACCCTGGCCAGCTTTTAGCATGTCCTCCTCAAATCGCAAGAGGAAGAACACTGATTGCATTATGGGCTCTTTCCCGTCCCCAAAAATGCAGTTATCGCGTAGGTGCCAGCATCTCCAGAGGAGCATGAGAACACTCACTCACATTTCTTGAGTGATGGTTGCAAGAAGCAGCTGAAGCCAGTCCGGTCCTGCATGTTCCAAATTTTAAGTATGTTTACGTTTTTATGAAAAAGAATGCCCACTCATTTAAACAATTCATGAATCTTCAAAAGTGTTCATAAATTTTAGAAAATGTTCAAATTTTGAAGTTCACTTTATTTTGGAAAAAATGTTCATAATTCTTAAAAAAGTAAGTTTCTTTCTATTGTTGGTGAGTTTGGCAGTTGGCACCTAAGTCTTATGTCCAAGCGATCTGCATGTGTTGCTGCCCAATTGATAGTATCATCCATGTGAATGTGTGTTTGGTCTTCACATTGCCTTGATCTATGTAGATGCATCCACCATTTTATGTTGGCCATTTTGCCTTGATGTGGACGAATCCCGACCACGTGTCATTTGGGCTCACTTCTAGTGTCATTGTCGGCTGATCCTTGGACATCATTGTTTCCACATATTGCTTTTTTACTATTCCTTTTTGTCTCCTCATCATATGTAATAGGCTAAATTCCTATCTTGCTATCAAACATCATTGTACCGTCGATGCCGTATCAAAGCTTCACTACCACCACTAAGAACATCACTTTTCTTGATATAACTATTGTTGTGTGTGGTGTGACAGGGATCACCCTACGCTTGCTACTCCTTTTATTGGGACAACATTTGTTTGGTGCCCACGCTCAAGACTTTGCAAACTAGTACAAACCAGTTCAAATAAGACTAATCGTCACACATGGTCGGCTCGTTAGCGTTTGCGAAACAATTCTCGCATACACATGATGATTTACATGCGTTAAACTAAGAAACCCACTGCCTTAGAAAATGTAGAGATAAGGGATGCATTCATGTAGAGAAAATATCACAAACTTGGTCCTTACTGAAAGTCCTGGGAGAAGCTCAGGACACTGATTGCATTATGGGCTCTTTCCCGTCCCCAAAAATGCAGTTATCGCGTAGGTGCCAGCATCTCCAGAGGAGCATGAGAACACGCACTCGCATTTCTTTAGTGATGGTTGCAAGAAGCAGCTGAAGCCAGTCCGGTCCTGCATGTTCCAAATTTTAAGTATGTTTACGTTTTTATGGAAAAGAATGCTCACTCATTTAAACAATTCATGAATCTTCAAAAGTGTTCATAAATTTTAGAAAATGTTCAAATTTTGAAGTTCACTTTATTTTGGAAAAAATGTTCATAATTCTTAAAAAAAGTAAGTTTCTTTCTATTGTTGGTGAGTTTGGCAGTTGGCACCTAAGTCTTATGTCCAAGCGATCTGCATGTGTTGCTGCCCAATTGATAGTATCATCCATGTGAATGTGTGTTTGGTCTTCACATTGCCTTGATCTATGTAGATGCATCCACCATTTTATGTTGGCCATTTTGCCTTGATGTGGACGAATCCCGACCACGTGTCATTTGGGCTCACTTCTAGTGTCATTGTCGGCTGATCCTTGGACATCATTGTTTCCACATATTGCTTTTTTACTATTCCTTTTTGCCTCCTCATCATATGTAAAAGGCTAAATTCCTATCTTGCTATCAAACATCATTGTACCGTCGATGCCGTATCAAAGCTTCACTACCACCACTAAGAACATCACTTTTCTCGATATAACTATTGTCGTGTGTGGTGTGACAGGGATCACCCTACGCTTGCTACTCCTTTTATTGGGACATCATTTGTTTGGTGCCCACGCTCAAGACTTTGCAAAATAGTACAAACCAGTTCAAATAAGACTAATCGTCACACATGGTCGGCTCGTTAGCGTTTGCGAAACAATTCTCGCATACACATGATGATTTACATGCGTTAAACTAAGAAACCCACTGCCTTAGAAAATGTAGAGATAAGGGATGCATTCATGTAGAGAAAAGATCACAAACTTGGTCCTTACTGAAAGTCCTGGGAGAAGCTCAGGACAAGGACAGTACATGAGAGAGAGAGAGAGAGAGAGAGAGAGAGAGAGAGAGAGAGATCCGCGCATGAGTCCATGATGATTGATGAGCCACGAGAAGGATCACCATGTAGATTGCCTTGGGGTCGCCAGTGGGGGTGGGGGTGGAGGAGAGCCATTTTTCGATCAAGTTTTTTTAATAAACACATCCTTTCTTTATAATGATATAATATAAATGTCAGGATGAAGAATTTGAAATAGGGGCAACATATGCTCCTGGATAAATAGTAAAATCATAAAAATATTTTAAATAAAAAATTGTTTTCGTTCTTTCTACAATATAGATGCTCGCACCTTTCAACTACGTGCAAGTTTTACGAAAAAATGCTTTATTTGATACTCTAAAAATAACCATCACTCTAAAAAGTCAGTTCTGTAAGCTCCATATTTGTTACTCCCACCGTCCAACAATATAAGAGCATTTTTGACACTAGTATAGTGTAAAAAACACTTGAAAATACATGGATGAACCCGGGTACATATGATCTCACTTCGGAAAACACATTCCTAAATGTCAAAAAAAATCTGAAAAAGTTGCATGCATACACCTACGCGTTCTATGTGCGCATATGAAGTTTTGCGGAAAAACAACTTCTATATTGGCGTGTACAAAAAAGACAAAAAAAAGTGTCGTCGAATGTTATTTAGAAGCATTGAAATTGTCTTTTTTGAAGGCAAAATAAAAACACATTTTCTTTGCAAAACTTTGTGCCCGTACACATATTTATGAAGATGTACTCATGAAATTTTATTTTGTAAATTTTGAAAATTTAAAACACATTTAAAATGCATTTTTAAAAAGTGGGTTCATATGTACCTAGGTTCAGGTAGTGCCTACTCCAAAAATGCTCTTCTACGACGGGGAAGTATTTCCCACACATGCCAAAGAAACATTTTTTTATTGAAGTTTTTTTTGAGAAACTGGCAGGAGCGCTGCCTTTCATTTTTATTAAAGTTACATATACATATAAGATGTGAATTATGTACGTGCATAAAAATGCTTTTTTGTATCGATAATATCAACAGTTTCACCATGGAATCATTAATTTTCTCTTGGGAGAATATCCAACAATCCGTTTTTTGCCCTGCAGTGAACCATTTTGGTGAAGCTTCCCGGAATCTTGCAGCCCCGGGAGTTCGATTCAGTCAATGTGCTAGACTGGCAAACCATTTTGGTGAAGCTTCCCGGAGCGAGACCTGCGTGCTAGACTCAAGCAAAGAGTGATTAGCTTGGCGGTCCTTGAGCGGGCTCGGAAGAGCCAATGTGCTAGACTGGCAAACCTGAGGGAGGGTGATGCCAACACCAAATTCTTCCATCGACGCATCAATGCCCGTAGGCGATAAAACCACATTCACCGGCTAAAGCACACACATGGTTGGGTGACCGACCACAAGGAAAAAGAGAAGATCATCCACGATCGCTTCTCCAAGGTCATGGGACGGGGAAGTACGAGCAATAAGGATTTCAATTGGGAGGAGCCGGGCATCGAGGCCCATGCCTTGCAAGACCTCGACGCCGCCATCACCGAGGACGAAGTTTGGGAGGCTATAAAAGAGATGCCTAGTGATAAGGCGCCGGGACCAGATGGTTTCACGGGGATCTTCTTCAAGAGGTGTTGGGGAATCATCAAGCATACGATCATGGGGGTCATTCAACGCTTCGATTCCTTGCACACCTCCAACCTACAGTGGCTAAACTCTGCCAACTTTGTGCTACTGCCAAAGAAGGATGGCGCGGAAGGCATCTATGATTATAGGCCTATCAGCCTCATCCATGCCATAGCTAAAATCATTGCCAAAATTCTATCGCTACGACTTGCACCCCACATGGATGACCTCATCTCCAACGCCCAGAGTGCCTTCATTAAAAGGAGAAGTATCCAAGACAACTTCATGTATGTTCGGAATTTCGCCCGACGTCTACACAAATGCAGGACCCCCGCACTCCTCTTCAAGCCTGATATAAAAAAGGCGTTCGACTCAGTCAAGTGGGGATACATTCTTTAGCTGCTCCAACGGTTGGGCTTCCCTCCAAAATTTCGGGCTTGGATTGCTGCGCTTCTTTCCTCCTCTTCATCTCGGATAATGCTTAACGGGCTTCCCGGCCCGCCTGTTAAGCATGGTCAAGGATTCAGACAGGGGGAACCCCTCTCCCCACTCCTCTTCGTCCTAGCCATTGACCCCTTGCACATGATTCTTGACTTGGCGACGAGGAAAGGGCTCCTTCATAAAATCCGTAGTCGGCGTGCCATGGTGCGTACCTCCCTCTATGCGGATGATGCGGCAGTCTTTGTGGCCCCCATCAAGCAGGACATCGACAATCTCGCCTCCATCATGAGAGCTTTGGGGAGGTGACGGGCCTTTGCTCCAACTTCCAATAAAGCTCGGTTGTGCCTATTCGTTGCAATCACCTTGACCTTGAGCAAATTCTTCAGAGCATGCCGGCAACACGTGCCACTTTTCCGGTCAAATACCTTGGGTTACCACTTTCAGTTTGGTAACTGAAGACGCGGACTTCCAATACCTTGAGGACAAGGCGGCCGGAAAATTGGTCACCTGGGAGGGCCAAAACATTACCACTATCGGTCATACATCACTCGTTAGATCGGTCATTACCTCCCGAGCAGTGTTCTCCATCATGCCCCTCATCATGCCTCAAGGCTCTCTCGATAGCCTTACCAAAATTGAGAGAGCTTTCCTTTGGTCCGGTTCGGACAAGACAATGGGAGCCAAATGCAAGGTCAACTGGAAGGTGTTTTGTCGCCCCAAAGCATATGGTGGCCTCGGGGTGCTCGATACCGGCAAGTTTGCACGTGCGCTGCGGCTCCGCTGGCTATGGTATGAATGGAATGAGCCCCGCAAACTATGGGTTGGCCTTGGAAACCCATGCACCGAGGAGGGCCTCGAGTTTTTCTATACCTTTATGACTATCACTGTAGGGGATGGCGCCAAAACGCCTTTTTGGGGCTCCCCATGGCTTCTTGATCGCAAACCCAAGGATACTGCACCACTCATCTTTGCGGCCTCAAAAAGAAAGAATTGGAAGGTCCGTGAGGCCCTCGCCGGAAATGCGTGGATCTTCAAGATCAACCATGACACGATTGTCTCCGGCGCCCACATTCGGGAGTTGTTCACTCTTTGGATGCTCCTTAATGATGTCCACCTTCATGAGCAAGCCCAAGACGTCATCATTTGGAAGCATGCAAACGATGGGATATACACCGCGGTCACTGCGTACAAGGCCCAATTCCTAGGCATGACTCTCTCCCCCTTGGATCGCATGGTTTGGAAGGCATGGGCACCTGCAAAGGTTAATTTTTTGCTTGGTTGACATTGCAAGATAGGATTTGGACCGCCGATCGCTTGGAACGACGAGGTTGGCCAAATTATGGCCTTTGCAAGCTTTGCAATAGGGAACAAGAATCAGGAGCCCATCTTTTCTTCAAGTGCCGCTACACGATTCGGCTATGGAAGTCTCTCATTGAGAAGCTTGGTCTCATGCACGTGGATACATCCGACTGGCCCATGTACGATTCCGTCTACGAGTGGTGGGACAAGAGAACCGACAACCGTAACCCTAACCGGCGAGCTATGGCCTCCCCCACCATGCTCGTCCCGTGGACCATTTGGAATGAAAGAAATGCATGGGTGTTCCGCCACAAGAGTGCGTCACCGACCATCCTACTCGACGCCATCGTCGAGGAGGCCAAACTTTAGATGGCCACGGGCGCAAAGAAATTAGAGAATATTTTTCAAGGCGAGTAATTGTCATGCCAAAAGTGTGTGGGTGCGTTGTAAATCTCTAAACTCTATTCTTTCCTTATTTAATAGATGAGGCAAATCTTATGCCTCGATTTCGAAAAGAAAAAAAAGCAGGTTGTCGTCTGATAGACCAGCGTCCAAGATCCTAGCTGCTGCAGCAGCCTTCGTCCAAGTTCCATGTTGTCAGATTTTTATTAACCTATTGGGACTGATAGCCGTCGATCGGTCGATGGCTCTTAAATTTCCTATTTTGTCAGCATTGGCCTGGGGGATATTAGAATCTGGATTCTGGGAACGCCTAGCACGTTGGACGTAGATCGTTGGATGCACTCTTAGCTAACGCACAGAATAACCTTTTTTTTAATATTAGAAAACAGTGATGTTTAGATAGAAAAACAGGAAGAATGACGGCTACGTCCATTATCATATCAATCATAACTTTTGAATATCCATGCATGTGTCATCGACTTCCTTTTGGAGGTATTGCATGTGTCGTAAACTTTTGACGATGTCACTTCATACGACTTTGAGAGTTCGTGTTACTGGCAACTCCAAGTGGAAAGTATGTAAAGAGCTCTGAAAACGGTATTCTTTTCGACACGTCAATGCCAAATCCTAGCTAGTGGAGTTTTAAGAAGGTGATGGACTTCTTTTTCGTAGGGACTGCATGTGTCATGGACTTTTGACCGTGCCAGTTCAAATGCTTTTGAAGGTTCATATTAATGGAACCCCTAGTGGAAAAAAAAATGTAAACTCGGTCCAAGTGCACGTCAATGCCAAATCCTAGCCAGTATATTTAATTGTAATCTTGTGAAATGATGTACACCTCTGTTCAGAGCTTAAAATGCAGGAAAAGGAAAAGCTGCCGCACCGTATGTGGTGCCATTTCATATGATTAACACTTTTTTACTGGCAGCTCCAAGTCACCGGCCCTTGATAATGCTTCGGTCATAGTTTCCACAACTGATTGGGACTGCTAGGTGGAGCAAGTTAGATCCATGACCGAGTAAATTTTTTTTTGGAGTATGTCTTCTTCATGGCTGCTATATGGAGTATGTCAGAAGACTTTAATAGTTGGTCTAAGGCTACGAGTTAGAACCGGTTCTCTCTATATATGTGCCCTTCTGCATGCATGGCACAAGTACAGCTGCAATTTGTCTCTGATCTATTTCACCAAGCACACGAAGCACTATACACAAGAAGAACTGAATGGCAGCAGCACATGGAGATAGTGCTGGCCAGGAGCAGATGAGTACTTTTCATCCAAGCCTGTGGGGTGATTTCGAGCTAGTTTGGTTTGTGTCCACAAGTCGAGCTAGTTTCTTCCTTACTTACCAACCCCCGTCTTCAGCGCAGGTATGTACGAGCCGGAGATGCCTGATTTATAAAGTTTGTGATTTAACTTAAATCTAAAAACAACTTTTTTGTTTTTATGGGAGTCGAGGCTTTGCATTTTCTCCACAAAAAAAACAAAAACAAAATCATTGTAGTATTAATATGGTAATATTTCATTTGTTGTGTATTGTTGTCCATCCTTCTTACAAGATACACATTAGACGTTACCACCATCTATTTTGGCATGTTTTTGTTAATAGGATGGATTAATGTAATTTTTTTCTGAAATTTTATTGAATTCAAAAATTATGACCCAAACCATAGCTGTTCACAAGATTGACACTTATACTTGCAGCTACCTCAAACGAAAGAAAGAGCAGGAGTGTTAAGGGAACAAGTAAAGACGATGATAAAAGATTCAAATGAAATACCAAAAATATTAGATCTTATAATGACGCTAGAACGACTTGGTTTGGACTACCATTATGAGAATGAGATCAACCATCAACTCAATGTTGTTTTCAACTCTGATTACGATGATAATAATCTACATTTGGTTTCACTTCGGTTTTATCTTCTACGAAAAAATGGATATGATGTGCCATCAGGTAAGGCTTTATTAATTAATGCTATAGCAAATTAAGTTTTAATCATTTTGCTACTGAATTAGAAATCGTAAAGGTTTATTATCAATCAACTTTCAGATGTATTCCAAAAATTTCAAGACAAAAAAAGGAGATTTTGTTAATGTTGACACAACAAGTTTGCTAAGCTTATACAATGCGGCATATCTGAGGATGGTGAGGAAGTACTAGATGTTGGGGAACATAGTAATTTAATCTTTTTCCTATGCACACGCAAGATCATGGTGATGCATAGTAACGAGAGGGGACAGTGTTGTCCACGTACCCTCGTAGACCGTAAGCGGAAGCGTTATGACAACGCGCTTGATGTAGTCGTACGTCTTCACGATCGACCGATCCTAGTACCGAACGTATGACACCTCCGCGGTCTGCACACGTTTGGCTCGGTGACATCCCACGAACTCACGATCCAGCAGAGTGTCGAGGAGAGCTTCGTCAGCACGACGGCGTGATGACGGTAATGATGACGCTACTGGTGCAGGGCTTCGCCTAAGCACTGCAACGTTATGACGGAGGTGGATTATGGTGGAGGGGGGCACCGCACACGGCTAAGAGATCAATGATCAACTTGTGTGTCTATGGGGTGCCCCCCTCCCCCGTATATAAAGGAGTGGAGGAGGGGAGGGGCCGACCCTCTCTATGGCGCGCCCTAGGGGAGTCCTACTCCCACCGGGAGTAGGATTCCCCCCTTCCCTAGTTGGAGTAGGAGAGGAAGGGAAGGAGGAGTAGGAGAGAAGGAAAGGCCCCCCCCCCCCAACCTATTCCAATTCGGCCTCTTGCCCAAGGGGGGCGCACCAGCCCCTTGTGGGCTGGTGTGCTTCCTTCTTATGGCCCATAAGGCCCATAACTTCTCCCGGGGGGTTCCGGTAACTTCCCGGTACTCCGGAAAAATGCCCGAACCACTCGGAACCTTTCCGATGTCCGAATATAGCCTTCCAATATATCGATCTTTACGTCTCGACCATCTCGAGACTCCTCGTTATGTCCGTGATCTCATCCGGGACTCCATAGAACCTTCGTTACATCAAATCACATAAATTCATAATACCGATCGTCACCAAACCTTAAGCGTGCGGACCCTACGGGTTCAAGAACTATGTAGACATGACCGAGACACGTCTCCAGTCAATAACCAATAGCGGAACCTGGATGCTCATATTGGCTCCTACATATTCTACGAAGATCTTTATCGGTCAAACCGCATAACAACATACGTTGTTCCCTTTGTCATCGGTATGTTACTTGCCCGAGATTCGATCGTCGGTATCTCAATACCTAGTTCAATCTCGTTACCGGCAAGTCTCTTTACTCGTTCCGTAATGCATTATCCCGCAACTAACTCATTATTCACATTGCTTGCAAGGCTTATAGTGATGTGCATTATTGAAAGGGCCCAGACATACCTGTCCGACAATCGGAGTGACAAATCCTAATCTCGATCTATGCCAACTCAACAAGTACCATCGGAGACACCTGTAGAGCACCTTTATAATCACCCAGTTACGTTGTGATATTTGGTAGCACACAAAGTGTTCCTCCGATATTCGGGAGTTGCATAATCTCATAGTCATAGGAACATGTATAAGTCATGAAGAAAGCAATAGCAACATACTAAACGATCAAGTGCTAAGCTAATGGAATGGGTCAAGTCAATCACATCATTCTCTAATGATGTGATCCCGTTAATAAAATGACAACTCATGTCTATGGCTAGGAAACTTAACCATCTTTGATTCAACGAGCTAGTCAACTAGAGGCATACTAGTGACACTCTGTTTGTCTATGTATTCACACATGTACTAAGTTTCCGGTTAATACAATTCTAGCATAAATAATAAACATTTATCATGATATAAGGAAATATAAATAACAACTTTATTATTGCCTCTAGGGCATATTTCCTTCAGTCTCCCACTTGCACTAGAGTCAATAATCTAGTTCACATCGCCATGTGATTTAATACGAATAGTTCATATCACCATGTGATTAACACCCATAGTTCACATCGCCATGTGACCAACACTCAAAGGGTTTACTAGAGTCAGTAATCTTAGTTCACATCGCCATGTGATTAACACCCAAAGAGTACTAAGGTGTGATCATGTTTTGCTTGTGAGAGAAGTTTAGTCAACGGGTCTGCCATATTCAGATCCGTATGTATTTTGCAAATTTTATGTCAACAATGCTCTGCACGGAGCTACTCTAGCTAATTGCTCCCACTTTCAATATGTATCTAGATCGAGACTTAGAGTCATCCATATCGGTGTCAAAGCTTGCATCGACGTAACTCTTTACGACGAACCTTTTGTCACCTCCATAATCGAGAAGCATATCTTTATTCCACTAAGGATAATTTTGACTGCTGTCTAGTGATCTACTCCTAGATCACTATTGTACTCCCTTGCCAAACTCAGTGTACGGTAACAATAGATCTGGTACACAGCATGGCATACTTTATAGAACCTATGACTGAGGCATAGGGAATGACTTTCATTCTCTTTCTATCTTTTGCCGTGGTCGGGCTTTGAGTATTACTCAATTTCACACCTTGCAACACAGGCAAGAACTCTTTCTTTGACTGTTCCATTTTGAACTACTTCAAAATCTTGTCAAGGTATGTACTCATTGAAAAAACTTATCAAGCATCTTGATCTATCTCTATAGATCTTGATGCTCAATGTGTAAGCAGCTTCATCGAGGTCTTTCTTTGAAAAACTCCTTTCAAAAACTCCTTTATGCTTTCCAGAAAATTCTACATTATTTCTGATCAACAATATGTCATTCACATATACTTATTAGAAATGCTGTAGTTCTCCCACTCAATTTCTTGTAAATACAGGCTTCACCGCAAGTCTGTATAAAACTATATGCTTTGATCAACTCATCAAAGCGTATATTCCAACTCTGAGATGCTTGCACCAGTCCATAGATGGATCGCTGGAGCTTGCACATTTTGTTAGCACCTTTAGGATCGACAAAACCTTCTGGTTGCATCATATACAACTCTTCTTTAAGAAATCCATTAAGGAATGTAGTTTTGACATCCATTTACCAGATTTCATAAAATGTGGCAATTTGCTAACATGATTCGGACAGACTTAAGCATCGCTATGAGTGAGAAAATCTCATCGTAGTCAACACCTTGAACTTTGTCAAAAACCCTTTTCGACAAGTCTAGCTTTGTAGATAGTAACACTACTATCAGCGTCTGTCTTCCTCTTAAAGATCCATTTATTTTCTACGGCTTGCCGATCATCGGGCAAGTCAACCCAATTCCACACTTTGTTCTCATACATGGATCCCATCTCAGATTTCATGGCCTCAAGCCATTTTGCGGAATCTGGGCTCATCATCGCTTCCTCATAGTTCGTTGGTTTGTCATGGTCAAGTAACATGACCTCCAGAACAGGATTACCGTACCACTCTGGTGCGGATCTCACTCTGGTTGACCTATGAGGTTTGGTAGTAACTAGATCTGAAGTTCCATGATCATCATCATTAGCTTACTCACTAATTGGTGTAGGAGTCACAGGAACAGATTTATGTGATGAACTACTTTCCAATATGGGAGCAGGTACAATTACCTCATCAAGTTCTACTTTCCTCCCACTCACTTCTTTCGAGAGAAACTCCTTCTCTAGAAAGGATCCATTCTTAGCAACGAATGTCTTGCCTTCGGATCTGTGATAGAAGGTGTACCCAACTGTCTCCTTTGGGTATCCTATGAAGACACATTTCTCTGATTTGGGTTTGAGCTTATCAAGATGAAACTTTTGCACATAAGCATCGCAACCCCAAACTTTAAGAAATGACAACTTTGGTTTCTTGCCAAACCACAGTTCATATGGTGTCGTCTCAACGGATTTAGATGATGCCCTATTTAACGTGAATGCAGATGTCTCTAATGCATAGCCCCAAAACGATAGTGGTAAATCGGTAAGAGATATCATAGATTACACCATATCTAATAAAGTACGGTTACGATGTTCGGACACACCATTACACTGTGGTGTTCCAGGTGGCGTGAGTTGCGAAACTATTCCGCATTGTTTCAAATGAAGACCAAACTCGTAACTCAAATATTCTCCTCCACGATCAGATCGTAGAAACTTTATTTTCTTGTTACGATGATTTTCCACTTCACTATGAAATTATTTGAACTTTTCAAATGTTTCAGATTTATGTTTCATCAAGTAGATATACCCATATCTGCTCAAATCATCTGTGAAGGTCAGAAAATAGCGATACCTGCCGCGAGTGTCAACACTCATCGGACTGCGTACATCAGCATGTATTATTTCCAACAAGTCTGTTGCTCGCTCCATTGTTCCGGAGAACGGAGTCTTAGTCATCTTGTCCATGAGGCATGGTTCGCAAGAATCAACTGATTCATAATCAAGTGATTCCAAAAGCCCATCAGCATGGATTTTCTTCATGTGCTTTACACCAATAATGACCTAAACGGCAGTGCCACAAATAAGTTGCACTATCATTATTAACTTTGCATCTTTTGGCTTCAATATTATGAATATGTGTATCACTACGATCGAGAATCAATAAACCATTCACCTTGGGTGTATGACCATTGAAGGTTTTATTCATGTAAGCAGAACAACAATTATTCTCTGTCTTTAAATGAATAACGGTATTGCAATAAACATGATCAAATCATATTCATGCTTAACGCAAACACCAAATAACATTTATTTAGGTTCAACACTAATCCCGAAAGTATAGGGAGTGTGCGATGATGATCATATCAATGTTGGAACCACTTCCAACACACATCGTCACTTCACCCTTAACTAGTTTCTGTTCATTCTGCAACTCCCATTTTGAGTTACTAATCTTAGCAACTGAACTAGTATCAAATACTAAGGGGTTGCTATAAACACTAGTACACATCAATAACATGTATATCAAATATACCTTTGTTCACTTTGCCATCCTTCTTATCCGCCAAATACTTAGGGTAGTTTTTCTTCCAGTGACCAGTCCCTTTGCAGTAGAAACACTTAGTCTCAGGCTTAGGTCCAGACTTGGGCTTCTTCACTTGAGCAGCAACTTGCTTGCCGTTCTTCTTGTAGTTCCTCTTCTTTCCTTTGCCCTTTTCTTGAAACTAGTGGTCTTGTCAACCATCAACACTTGACGATGCTTTTTTGATTTCTACCTTCGTCGATTTCAGCATCACGAAGAGCTTGGGTATCGTTTCCATTATCCCTTGCATATTATAGTTCATCATGAAGTTCTAGTAACTCGGTGATAGTGACTAGAGAACTCTGTCAATCACTATCTTATCTGGAAGATTAACTCCCACTTGATTCAAGTAATTGTAGTACTCAGACATTCTGCGCACATGCTCACTAGCTGAGCGATTCTCCTCCATCTTGTAGGCAAAGTGCTTGTTAAAGGTCTCATACCTTTTGTCATGGGCATGAGTCTGAAATACTAATTTCAACTCTTGGAACATCTCATATGCTCTGTGGCGTTCAAAACGTCTTTGAAGCCCCGATTCTAAGCCTTAAAGCATGGTGTACTAAACTATCAAGTAGTCATCATATCAAGCTTGCCAAACGTTCATAACGTCTGCATTAGCTCCTGCAATCGGTCTGTCACCTAGCGGTGCATCAAGGACATAATTCTTCTGTGCAGCAATGAGGATAATCCTCAGATCACAGATCCAATCTGCATCATTGCTACTAACATCTTTCAACTTAGTTTTCTCTAGGAACATATAAAAAATAAAACAGGGGAGCTAAACGCGAGCTATTGATCTAAAACATAGATATGCTAATACTACCAGGACTAAGTTAATGATAAATTTAAAGTTCAATTAATCATATTACTTAAGAAGTCCCACTTAGATAGACATCCCTCTAGTCATCTAAATGATCACGTGATCCAAATCAACTAAACCATGTCCGATCATCACGTGAGATGGAGTAGTTTTCAATGGTGAATATCTCTATGTTGATCATATTTACTATATGATTCACGCTTGACCTTTCGGTCTCCAGTGTTCCGAGGCCATATCTGCATATGCTAGGCTCGTTAAGTTTAACCCGAGTATTCTGCGTGTGCAAAACTGGCTTGCACCCGTTGTATGTGAACGTAGAGCTTATCACACCCGATCATCACGTGGTGTCTCGGCATGACGAACTTTCGCAGCGGTGCATACTCAGGGAGAACACTTATACCTTGAAATTTAGTGAGAGATCATCTTATAATGCTACCGTCGAACTAAGCAAAATAAGATGCATAAAGGATAAACATCACATGCAATCAATATAAGTGATATGATATGGCCATCATCATTTTGTGCCTTTGATCTCCATCTCCAAAGCACCGTCATGATCACCATCGTCACCGGCGCGACACCTTGATCTCCATCGTAGCATCGTTGTCGTCTCGCCAACTATTGCTTCTACGACTATCACTACCGCTTAGTGATAAAGTAAAGCAATTACATGGCGATTGCATTTCATACAATAAAGCGACAACCATATGGCTCCTGCCAGTTGCCGATAACTTTGTTACAAAACATGATCATCTCATACAATAAAATTTAGCATCATATCTTGACCATATCACATCACAACATGCCCTGCAAAAACAAGTTAGACGTCCTCTACTTTGTTGTTGCAAGTTTTACGTGGCTGCTATGGGCTGAGCAAGAACTTTTCTTACCTACGCATCAAAAACACAACGATATTTCGTCAAGTATGTGCTATTTTAACCTTCAACAAGGACCGGGCGTAGCCATACTCGATTCAACTAAAGTTGGAGAAACTGACATCCGCCAGCCACCTATGTGCAAAGCACGTCGGTAGAACCAGTCTCGCGTAAGCGTACGCGTAATGTCGGTCCGGGCTGCTTCATCCAACAATACCGCCGAATCAAAGTATGACATACTGGTAAGCAGTATGACTATTATCGCCCACAACTCACTTGGGTTCTACTCATGCATATAACATCTACGCATAAACCTGGCTCGGATGCCACTGTTGGGGAACGTAGTAATTTCAAAAAAATTCCTACGCACACGCAAGATCATGGTGATGCATAGCAACGAGAGGGGAGAGTGTTGTCCATGTACCCTCGTAGACCGTAAGCGGAAGCGTTATGACAATGCGGTTATTGTAGTCGTACGTCTTCACGATCGACCGATCCTAGTACCGAACGTACAACACCTCCGCGATCTGCACACGTTCGGCTCGGTGACGTCCCACGAACTCACGATCCAGCAAAGTGTCGAGGAGAGCTTCGTCAGCACGATGACGTGATGACGGTGATGATGAAGCTACTGGAGTAGGGCTTCGCCTAAGCACTGCAACGATATGACCGAGGTGAATTATGGTGGAGGGGGGCACCGCACACGGCTAAGAGATCAATGATCAACTTGTGTGTCTATGGGGTGCCCCCTCCCCCGTATATAAAGGAGTGGAGGAGGGGAGGGGCCGGCCTCTCTATGGCGCGCCCTAGGGGAGTCCTACTCCCACCGGGAGTAGGATCCCCCCTTCCCTAGTTGGAGTAGGAGATGAAGGGAAGGAGGAGTAGGAGAGAAGGAAAGGGGGGCCGCCCCCTCCCCCCTCCCCCCCAAACCTATTCCAATTCGGACTCCTACCCAAAGGGGGCGCACCAGCCCCTTGTGGGCTGGTGTGCTTCCTTCTTATGGCCCATAAGGCCCATAACTTCTCCCGGGGGGTTCCGCTAACCTCCTGATACTCCGGAAAAATGCCCGAACCACTCGGAACCTTTCCGATGTCCGAATATAGCCTTCCAATATATCGATCTTTACGTCTCGACCATTTCGAGACTCCTCATCATGTCCGTGATCTCATCCGGGACTCCAACTAGTGGAGATGTCAGGACTTTAAATACACCTTAATGACGCATGAATACATGGACGGATAGAAGATAACACTTCAAACTTTCCATAGTCTTCTATAGGTGCTGCACCACCTTAATTTTGAACCAGACCAATGTAATTTTGAAACACAATCATTTTGTTCCTTGCTTAGGTAAGATTCTTTAATCAGACTATTGTTACTTGCTAGTTTACACTGCAGAGGTGAAAGTGCATAGTGTTCTGGTAGGTTGCTGGAGTACAAGTGGTTTAGATGGTTCAAATCTTGAATGTTCTAAACCTTGAATGCTCCATATTGCCTTGGAGGGGCGGTGTTAGAGAAAAATAACCCTAGTGCAATAGTCTCACGTTGATACAATGATATACGTAACTTCACCAAATGTTTACCAACAATACTGTGTTTTGACAAATTTTGGCATATATTAGAAGTCAAGAGGCATATATGATAACAAACAAGGGACCATGATTCTTGCCGAATGAATAAGCTGATGACGATGCCACTAAAACATAGTCAGTATTAGCATAATATATCATCCGACCTTGGATCCTTCATAATCTAAAAGATTAATGATGTGGCAACAACTTACCGTTTGAACATAATAAAGTGAAAATATATATAATTATACTCTAGTTACCTTTCAGTATTGCATGCTATTATTTTCATAAACTGTTTAATGACAGTTCGTGACTTTCTGTCTTTTTGCATTTTCACACATCAAATAACATTATAAGAAGAAAATCATCATTGCAGTGGTTATGCAAATAACTTCC
This sequence comes from Aegilops longissima, assembly GCA_021605205.1. Taxonomy (NCBI): domain Eukaryota; kingdom Viridiplantae; phylum Streptophyta; class Magnoliopsida; order Poales; family Poaceae; genus Aegilops; species Aegilops longissima. Next base: position 19,550 of record JAHIAM010003070.1, read on the forward strand.
CAAAATAAAACAAAATTCGCAGCAAGCCAGCAGGATAATGAGAAGTATTGAAGAAATAAATCAGGATAGCTTATGTAGTTTAGACGAATAACATTTGGGCTGATTCAATTGTCCCTTCTAAAGTCAGAGGCATCAATGTTTTCGATGAAATAAACTTGTTATTAATCCAGTTACCCAAGCAGTTCGCAATGAGCATCATCACCATGGGTTGTTGGCACATTTGGATGCAGAGAAACTCCAAAATTTTCAAAGCTCAAAACCCATCAGTTCAAGCATGGAGAAATCTTCTCAGAGATGATCTCAAGTTGCTACTTCTCAGAACCAAAGAGAAATACAGAGAGGCTTTCAGAGGATGGATTACAAATAATCTAACTTAATTTCTCATGGACTTTCCTAGAGCTGGTATTGGTTAGATGGTGGGACGTTGTATTTTATTTTCTTTGTTGTACATAACTTTGCTTACTTTTGAATGAAATTTACCGTAGAACGATTGTTCTACGGTTTTTGGTTAAAAAAAGCATTTGGGCTGATTGGAAATTAAGACTTAGGGCGTACACCAGGATATAGCCTGCTAGGATCGAGGACGATGGCGCAATCTAAAACAAGGTGGATGTTTGGTGCTAGAGCGCCCAGGCGTTGGCCGTCTGGCATCTGACCTCCACGGTTGACTCGTGTTCCTCGTGAACTCATACCGTCAACTCGGTTGCCTGGTGTCCTATTGAACTTGTGGGGTAGATGATAAGTCAACTTGAAGGAAATGGCGCCCATGGGTTGATCAATCACCGGTCAAAAAAATAAAAATAAATCATTGTGCTATGTTTGCTCTTTTTTTGATGGTTTTCTCATTTGCCTAAGCTTTAATAGCCTCCAACTACTGCCCGGCAAACCTGTCGGTTGTTTTTTTAAGGGAAGACCATCATGGCTAGCTTTATTGATTTAACGTAGGCATTACATCGTCCACAAGCGAAGAGATCAGACAACCCGGGGGCTCGTCTGTCCCGTTTAAAGAGGTCTTATTACAATAAGAAAAGTTAGCTAGCACATGCGCCACTTGATTGGAAGAACGAAAACAATGCTTGAAGACAACCTTCCCTATTAAAAAAGAAACATCCACACATTCCGCGAAAATTGCTGTTGCAACATCCCACCATCTAGATTGGCCATCCCAAAAGTTTATGACATTTAGGGAATCTGATTCCGCCTCCACACGAGGAAACCCTAGGGATTTTGCAAACACTAGACCATCACGCATCGCCGTTGCTTCAGCCATCATTGCATCTGCAACATGAGGTATATATTTGCATTGTGCTGCTAAAAAATTCCCTTTATCATCTCTAATTACAGCTGCCGAAGCTCCTGCACTTTCATCTGCAAAATAGGCCGCATCAACATTTACCTTTATGAACATGAGGTCCGGTTTCGTCCACTTCATCTCTCTACTATCATTTTGTTTGCATTAGCTTCATGATAATTACTAGCAATTGCCAGGACGGACATATGCCACCGCGTGGGATGTGGTGGTCTACCATCATGAGTGAGTTCACGTCTTATCCACCATAAGTACCAGCTGCCCACCACAAGAGCTTGTTTGACAGTAATATTCGGTTTCAGTGACAAGGGTAAATCTGGTGCAAGGAGTAGATGTTCCAATATAACTGACCCTGAGCGATCAATCAACTTTGCTTCCTCAATCATTCCCGCAATGCCCAGGAGTTCCCAGAGGTGCTTGGCATTGCAACATTCAAACAGTAGGTGGCAGACATCTTCCGCATCTTGATGACATATAGGACATGCCCCATTAGTTCCAATATGACTGTTCGTGAGTATGGACTTTAGCAGAATAATACTATGTAGAGCACGCCAACAAAAAATTTGAATTTTACGTGGGACCTTTTGTTTCCATAGTGTACTCCACACCGTTGGAGTTCTTGAGCCTCCAGGTCGCGCCATCACCGTTGCATGTGGCTGGAAAGATCGTATCCATTGTACTTTGTATGCTGATTTCACAGAGAAAAACCCTTTATGATCCGGGTGCCATGCGATAAAGTCCTCGAAAGCCCCATAGTTGAGGGGAATTTGCAAGATCCTGTCTACATCAACCGATATGAATATAGATCTGATCAGTTCCTCGTCCCAAAAACCAGTCATAGGGTCAATTAGATCATGAACTCGTGATATCAGTGTTTGCCCCCGGTTTGATAAAACTCTCCTGTCCACCTAGACGGTATCCAGGGGTCGCTCCAGATGTTAATGTTCTCACCGGTACCAACCCTCCAGATATACCCCAACTTAAATGTTTCAAGACCTTTCATAATGCTCTGCCACGTAAACGAAGCACCACTCTTCAGGGTAGCTTGTAATAAACTTTCATTAGGGAAGTATTTAGCTTTCAATACTCTTGCACACAGGGAATCCGGGTTAGTGATCAACCGCCAAACTTGCTTTGAGAGCATGGCAAGATTAAAAGAATAGAGATCTCTGAACCCCATACCCCCTCACTTTTTGGGTAGCAAAGCTTCCACCATGTATACCAGTGCATTCTTTTGTGTTCCTCATCACCCCCCACCAAAATTGTGCTATCAAATCAGTTATCTCCTTGCATAGGCCCTTGGGCAGGCTGAAAACAGACATCGCAAAGACTGGGATGGCCTGGGCTACAGATTTAAGTAATATCTCTTTCCCTCCAGTAGACAAATGTTTCTCCATCCATCCCTTCAGTTTTTCTTTTATTCTGTCATAAAAATGCCTGAAACAATCACTCCTATCTGCACCCACCATAGCTGGCAGCCCAAGATACTTATCTGATAATGCCTCAGTATCAATGTGTAACTCCTGGCATATTTCAGTCCTAGAAGTTGCAGGTGTATTAGGACTGAAAAAAATACTAGATTTAGCCAAACTCAGCAATTGTCCCGAGCTTTCACAGTAGGCATCTAGAACATGCTGTAAGGAAGCTGCATTTAAAACGTCTGCTTTCATGAGAATCATAGAATCATCAGCGAATAAAAGGTGTGATACTGATGGTGCATTTCTACACACTCTAATTCCCTCTATGCCACCAGCTTCTTCTTCAAACTGCAATAAACTAGAAAGACCTTCTGCACAAAGGAGAAAAAGGTAAGGGGAGAGTGGATCCCCCTGCCTAATACCCCTAGTCGGGGTGAAAACATCCGTCTCATGAGAGTTAAACCTTATTTTGTATCTAACAGAGCCAACACAAACCATTATCATTTCAATCCATTGTTCATGAAAACCCAACTTCACCATCATATCATGCAAAAAGGACCATTCCACCCTGTCATATGCCTTGTGCATGTCCAATTTAACCGCACATAGTCCAGTCTGACCAGCCCTCTTGTTCTTTATTTTATGCATACATTCATAAGCTATAAGAATATTATCTGTGATCATCCTTCCAGGAACAAATGCACTTTGGGTAGGGGAGATAATCTCAGGCAATATATTTTTCAACCGAAGTGCAAGCATTTTAGAGATGATTTTATAAAGAACATTACACAAGCTTATGGGACGGAATTGAGTTACCAGTTCTGGACTGTCAATCTTGGGTATCATGACAATAGTTGTGTCATTCCATTCATTCGGAATCTGTCTTGAATTAATAGCAAATAGCACCTCATGAGTGATCTCATCTCCTAGGATATGCCAATATTTCTTAAAAAATATTGCATGTAGTCCGTCAGGCCTCGGAGCCTTTAAATCCCCAATGCTAAACACTGCTTTTTTAACATCATCCGCTGAGAATGGTGCCATCAAGAATCATTCATCTGCTCAGTTACTTTGCGTTGAACCTTTTGTAAAAGATTTGGATTTGTATGCTGCACCTCCGAAGTAAACAGGTGAGTAAAATAATTCTGAATGTGAGTGTTTAATTCCGGCATACCTTCAAGCCAGTTCCCTGCTTCATCTTTCAGTTTTTTGACGTAGTTCCTTTTCCTCCTTGCCGAGGCAAAGGCCTGAAAAAACGCTGTGTGACGGTCGCCGCTCGTAAGCCAGGTCGCCCGCGACCTCTGTCTTGTTTGAATCTCCTCCAACTCAAGCAAGTACTCAATCAATTCAGCCAATTCCCTTCTCTTTACGTCACTATCATCGTTCATAGGACCAGCCATGACTCTCTCAAGCTCACGTTGGGCCTTGCGCAACCTTTTTTTTGGTTTCTTAAGGAAACGCTGGTCCCAATCATGGAATATTGCATGCATTTTATTGAGCTTCTCATAAATACTTGTAGCATTAGGATCAGCACCTACATTTGTCCAAGCATTAAGAACAGTATCATTAAAGCTTTCTTCCCGCAACCATCTTGCCTCAAAACGCTTGACCTGTGCATTATTTCCTCCCATCTGATTGTGAGAAAAATAGTCTGTATCCACACATAAGGGCCGATGATCAGAGTGATTATATTCCAAATTTTGTAAGGCTGCATCAGGGAACAAGACCGACCAGCCACCATTGGCTAGTCCCCTGTCTAGTCTTTCACGTATTCTGCCTCTATGCCATGTGAAGGGATCACCAATATACCCCATGTCATGCAATTCACAGTCATCTATTGCCTCTTGAAAAGCCTGCATGTACTGGATTGGTCTTGGATTTCCACCCTCTTTCTCATGTAGATATTGGATCTCATTCAGATCACCGATCAGCAGCCATGGTAAGTTGTTGCTACGATGCAACTGTCGCATACGACTCCACGTCATATGTTTATTTTCCCATCTAAACTCACCGTACATCCCAGTCAAGCGCCAACTGACGTTATTACTTTCTTCAATTCTTACATCAATGAACATAGAGTCTAATGCTAATCTTTGAACTTTAACATTATTTTTCATAACACCAGTAAACCTCCTCTCCTTCCATCACTGGGACAAACAAACTTCTGGTCCATCTTGAGCCTTCAACGTAGACACTCAGCCGGATAACTGTCAAGGTGTGTCTCCGACAAAAACATCACCTCGGGGTCACATCTTCGCTGGACATCCAGCAAAGCACGCACTGCCGGGCGTTCCCAAGCCCTCGGCAATTCCAACTTAATATCCTCATTACGTTCAGTTCCTCCGAAACAAATCAGACAAACTGTTCTAAGAAACCTGCCGCAGTTGCGATGCGGAGGGACAAATAGTAGTTGACGAAGTAAGAACCATAAACCGATCACAGCACCTTCAGTGGAGCTGTGCCGGGAAAAAAACCAGCACCGCGGAGCGAGCGCTGGGACGTGAACAATGCAGCCGTCAAATCCTTTGAAACAGCCGGGAGCAATGCATTATCAGCAGCGTCTAGGCTGTAGCTAGGAACACTGCATCAACGCATCAGCCGGGAGCAACACATCCATGCATGAACGCATCACGTCTCCTTCTCTCGGCAGATCATCAAAGTAATTGCATGAAGATGCCCATGACCTGTAACACAGGATCAACGACGGCGGCGGCGGTCAATACCTAGATCGCTATCCTAATCGCCCCGGTCCGTCGTTGGAGCATAAACAGAAGACAGTTCCGATTATTAGAACCCGCCACACGCCTAATCGCCGTTCCGATTCGAATACCTGCACGTGTTCTTCTTTGACTATTGTGTAATGTTGTATCTGTCTATGCTTGTATGTACACACTACACCTGCTGATGCTTTTGTAATCTTGTGGACTTTTGTCCACTTTGCAAAATAACAAGTTAGCAGACGAGCCCACCTGCGTAGGGCTTCAGTTTGCCAATAAAACTGGTGCCTAACGGGCCTTGTTGCCCACGAGGCTTACCCTGCAGAGAGGCCCTTTGTCTTGCCCAAGATCAAGGTTTACACTCACTAACGATTGCTTCAGATTGTTTAGGTGTGATAAAAAACATCCAGGAGGGAAGCCTGGGTGAGAACGTGATGATCGTCAAGGAGATTTCTGCCTTAGCTGAAGCTATGCCTGGAGTTTTGTTCAAGCATGACTGCATGAGATTAGGGAATCGAACGTAGATGCCCATAATTTAGCAAACGACTCTTTAGTTTTAAATCCTGGCCGCTACCTGTGGCTACTGGAGCCCCCGGGCTGTGTAAACTTCTCTGTGAATTAATATAGTCCGGGTTTTCGCTTAAAAAAACGCATGGCAGCATCCACTGAAGTAAAAAAAATCAGCCTGATGCACTGCTATTAGTTTAGTCTAATGCACATGTTGACGTAGGTGCTAATCGCCGCAAATAGTAGAAATCACCTACTACGAGACGGAACATCGCCTCGCCTGAAGCAATGGTTCTGATGGGCCTGCCCAGTGGCGTTGGTCTTGGAATCTTCTATGTACAGTGCCTACCGGTTTTAGGAACCTTCCACCCCGCTTTGGAAACCTTCTAACCATTTTTATTTTTGTACGTTATTTTACTGATGTCTATCAGCTTTATTTTGGTTTTTATTTATGGTTATTTTATTTTTAAAATACATGTGTGACTTTTTAATAGAAGTTGTACATTTTTTACATACACGTTGAACATTTTTTAGATACGTAATATTTACTAAATACATGTTGAACATTTGTCAAATGCACACTGCACATTGTTTTACAGGTTGAATATTTTCCAAGTACACGTTGAACATTTTCCAAGTACGTGTTGAACATTTTGTCAAATCCACATTGAACATTCTTACAATACACGGTGAACATTTTGTCAACACACATTGACCATTTTTCATAATACCATGAACATTTTATTAAAAAGCGCAAAGAAAAAATGTAAGCGTGACGGACTTTTTGTAAGTGTCATAAACTTTTTTATGAATGGTATGAAACATTATGCTGAAATTACGCGAAAAAGTTTTGCATTGTATTTTTTTTCAAAAAAATGTCATGATCATATTTTTCAAACATGTGAATGTTTTGTAAATGTGGGGAACAATTTTTTGAATGATATGGACAGTTTTCAAAAAATACGTTAACAATTTTTAATGCACTGTGAAATTTTAAAATAAAAATAAAATTTTTTTATTTCTTCTGTTTTTCTCCACGATGTTACATGACTCATGCAACCTAATGTTTACATATACACGCAACCAACCGACCTAAATTTCCTAGACCTACAAGGACATGATGCTTCCTAAGTTCCTGGTATGAGGAAACATGCAATTTTTCTTTGATCTCAATATAACTTAAGTAGTTCTTTTATATGACGCTCCAGTAGCTGGAGCAGTTTGAGCTATCCATTTTCGTGATATGGTACTTGTGTTGCCAACAGGTTAGACTCCTTGAGCCATTATGTCCACTTGAAAAGAATATTACTAAAAGAAACAAGTGGTTTGGTGTCCTCATCTTAGCCTGTCTTATTTCTATACGTACGTGTATATGCTCTCAGAATTTATTTATACACTTGCTTCAGATTATGGTACAATGTGATCATGCTTATATATTAATCTGAACCACCAACTTGATTTCTTTTACCTTCCAAATTTTGGCCTAAAGTTGATTTAATCATAATTTGCCGATTTTCATTCTTAATTAGCTTGTGAATGAACAGATAAACGGGGAAGCTTACTGTTTGTGTAATTTGCTGAAACTGAAAGTTTTGGAGCCAAAATTGATCTCAATAATAGAGTAGTTCTGTGTTTCTTTAGCTCATTAGGTTTCTAAGGACCATCATCCAGTAACCATTTTCTTGTCATATTAAATTAATAAGAGAACTAAAACTGATGTATCCCAGAATTTTTCTAATGTTATGGCATTTGATTTTATGAATGCAGAGTACTTTGGTTTCAAAGATGTTTTTACATGGTGGGATGCAGAGTTTTAGAGTTTTACACAATCTCCGCATAAAAATAAATAAATTTCACACAAGCATGACATTGTGTCTGCCATACCATGTGGTGGTCGAGCGTTATTTACTCTAATATCTATCCAAAATCATGATATTAAATTTGTGCGTTAATTGGATGAGCCAAGAATAATGGAAAAAATACGTGCACATATATCGTGGATTTTAAATCTGATCCATCTAAAAGTCATCTACTTGTGTTTTTACTTTCTAGACTTTGTGAAATATATCTACCATTCTTTTATTAAGATGGCTAGGCACGACAACCGGCACCTTCATTCATGTTTTAGTTCTTAATCATTGTTGATCTTATATTGCAAGAGCGTTGTAGAACAAGCGCATGGAAGTGCTGCCAAAAGCTTTTGTTGAGGCCAGAATTTTCTTCCGTCCAGTTTTGTGAAATCTTTCATAAAATGGTAGTCCTTATCATTTTTCAGCATTCTACGGATTTCTCGATTCTGGATGGGAGTTGCAGAAGTGAAAAGTAAATGTTCTCAAGACCCCCAAAATGCGCATAAGTGCAAGGTGGAAGATCTTACTTTTGTTGGTACTCCCATTTCTACAGCTATTAGGTTTCAGGTGTGGTCGATGAATGATTAGGATTGCATGTGCCTATGTATTTTGTGCTTTATTTGTTGGAAATGTTGATTTGTAACTATACTATTTTCATTTTTTGTTTTCTTTCCTTCATTTCCTATGCACGTACAAGAAGCAGAATAGGCAATATATAGAGCATAGTCTACATCAGTTGTGAAATAAATAAGATTGATATCAGATCAGAGGTTCAATGTAGACGAATAGCTGATATTTCAGTCCATTGTTATGCGATAAGTTCCCTTGATGTCATATGCATAATTGCTTTGTCGATGCTAGAAAACAGTAGATGTATAAATGGAAACAACTAATTGATGATGAAAATATGTTTCACAATAATGGAAAACAGCGCAACAGAGCGTGCGTTTCCATCTAGTCAATTGGACACTACCTATTGGCAGGAACTAGTACTGCCTACACATATAACACACAACCATGTGCTAAGGGCATCTCCAAAGCTGACCCGCAAATGTCTCCGATATATATTCGTTTTTATGTCCGGACATGGTCCACGGGTATAATGTGGGAGGGAGCCATCCAATGCTAATAGCAAAGTATCCGTTGGGAGGAGAAAAAGTAGGTGGGGACTATGTATGCGGTGGGATATTTATGGTTTTAGTGTTAGGTTGGGAGAAGAGAGAAGAGGGGGACCATGAATCTGCGGTTGAGAGGAGAGAGAGAGAAGGAGAAATAGAGGGACCATGCATGTGATTGGTCAAGTGCATGTTCAGACTCCGGCAAAGGCCCCCATGTTTGTCTTTTGGATACCGGAATTTGTATACCTGGATTGCTAAGCGGACATATATAGGTTCCCGTTGGATGGAAAAAGTGGTCCGGACATTGTGATTTGGATATATAGTGGAGGTTTGAGGGTCCGTTTTGAAGATGCCCTAAACCTAGCCAGACTTGAGACATCCGGATAGGACACAAACTGCTAACACACGTACTTGACTCTGTGAAATCCGAACATTGATCTATACATGATGAAACTCTAGCCTAATCAAGATTACCTCTAACAATATTAAATTATTGTCTCCTTGTGCTCCTCCTAATCTTGACTTGTTGAAGCTTCGAGTAAACCATCATATCCGTACACTAAGTATGACCTGTTTGAAAACATGAAACACCTCTTTACTCTGTCATATTGTGCCATCGTCATTGCTTGGTCACTATCTTGCTCTCGGTTCACACCATACTCATGTTGTGCTTGCACACCATACTCCTATTGTACTTGCTCACAGTAGATTCACCTCTACCAGATGCACACCTCCTCGCTTTACGATAGGCTTTCCTACCACCATTCGGCTACAACATCTTAGTGAATCCACACTAGCCGCAACCAGGACACTCCACGAGGACATGGACATGACTCACAGAACATTGTGCACACTGCTTTAACTCCAACGAATCCTCACCAAGACAAGCACTTGAACACGAGATGACTCATAGACATGACGCTGACCGAACATGCGAACTCGCATGAATCCTTGACTTGTCGTATGCTCTCAGACGTCGATCTTCATGAGCGCCTGCACCACACCTCGAGACCACCACTAACATCAATGATCACCTTCTGTCGGAGTAATGGGCCACGGGTAGGCTAACCCGAAGCCCAGAACCTTTCAAGACATCGGGGCTAACTATGCCCCTCAAGACGACAAGATGAAGAGCCGCCTCCTGGAGGCCGGCTGGAGGAATAGCCGGCTGCCCATAAACGGCCGAGTCCTGGAGGCAAGGCCAAGTCAAGCCGACTCTGTCGGGCGGCTT